>VYZQ01057525.1:69179-81841 GCA_013400655.1 Mystacornis crossleyi
ACTCTTAAAATGCTAGGGAAAAGAAATGTCTTTTTCTGATTGAATTTTTATTTATTTTTTGAAAATTTGAAGGGAATAACTCTCTTTTCTATATGGCAAATACATCATATTCTTTATAAATACAAATACAGCTATTCTGAAATGGTCTCATTGACTTTGGCACTTTTAACTGCATGTTTTAAACTTCTGTGTACCTGGAGAGAACGATTTATATTGTCAAGTAAAATTATACATTTTGAAAGGACAACAGATAGCATCTTAGTTTTCCTTTAAAAGAAATAACAGCAACAAACCCTCAGTCTATAGGCAATTTTTCCTCTTTGATTTGTATTTGGAAAAGGGGAGAAAAAAGCACAGTGACATATCCAGTATATCAATGTCTAATCACAAGATATAGGTGCCTTGACACAGAACAAGAGGTCATGTGTGTTTCTAGCCAGTTTCTGCCACTCTTCTCTCAATTAAATATGATAACATGGCAAAAAAAGTTTGTGTCACTGACACATGCTTTAAAATCTTCATCTGGAGGCCTGTTCTTATTTCATTAATTTTCCCTGAGGTAGCAGTGCCTAATTATGAGCTGCATTAAAGCTTATATAAAAGAGGAAAAATCAGATGCTGATAAAATCAAATTTTCTTTTCATTTATAGGCTTTCTGGGGGCAACATTTGAACTGCTATAACTGCAATGACAATTAAAAAAATTCTCTGACTTCAGGGATCTTTTCAAACCACAGGAACTGGACAAATGGGAGTTGAAAGGACCTTGGCAATTAACATGTCATCTTCTGCTCCTGTGTTGGACCATACACTGAATACACTGAATAGCCAATTAATTACAGATATTTCGGCTTGTGCGGTTTTAGGTCAGATCAGAGTTGTGGTTCATGCCTCTTGATAGATATTTTTTTCCCCTTCTCTGGTAACCGAATGAGGAGAATAAGCAGTCCGGGGATAGAGGGGTAAGTTGGTGAGGTGACCTGGATCTAAATGTCACACTCACAGTGTTAGACCAAAACGGGACTGTTGGTGTGGGAGGTGTTCTGCTCCGTGGTGGATTCTTTGCAGTGGACTTGCTTCTCTTCTGCACAAAGGTTTGAAAGACAAGGGTAGGGTAGCACTGAGCAAATTAGGATAAGTATAAATCTGCATATTCCAGTGGTTTTTAAAAAAGCCTGCAAAGGGTAATTGCTGGTTATTTCCCTTCACTGAAAACTTTGTCTTTTTTGAGTTGTTTTTGTTACAATAGTGTTTGGGTGGAAGAGTTGCCAAATGGGTGTAGCAGTTGTACTGCCCTGCTTATTTGCAACTTTAAACGTAGCTGAGCTTTGATACTGTTATCTACAGATTTAGATATGGACCCCAAACTCTTTGAGACATGGGATTTACTGACAGCTGTTTCAGCCTGGGTTTGTGTGGAAAATTTAAAACAATATGAATGAGGATGGTAAGGATGTAGGCTCAAAAGCTTTCTACATCTTATTGGCATTCTTTTGCAGTGAATCTCTTGTCCTCCCAAACTCTCTGGAAACCAAAATTAAGGCTGTTAATCTGTACACATTTCTTGTACAACCTGCCTCACCCAAAGGCTCTCTCTGAGGAGACACACTTGACTTTTCCTTACTGCAGTACGGCTGTTTGCAAGGCCAGCAGTTCACTGGATGCTGACTATGGATTTCACTTGGCCTATAAACTATATTTTGCACCCACAGAGCAGAAATCTGTGCACCTTCTGCACCTAGGTACTGCTGCCAGCTTTCAGCAGCAAAGACATTGCTTTAAAAAAACCAAAATGCAGCCATGAAAGAGGATTTTGTGTTTCTCTACTTTTAGTGCATTATATTTTCCTCTACCCTTCAAACTTTGAGGGAAGTCTCCAGTGAGTGACAGATGGCTGATTAGGTAGAAAATGTGTTCCTGAGCCATAATAATAGAAATGTTTGTATCTGAACCCTGCTTTTTGTGATCCTGGGAGAGGATGATAATGCTTGTTATGAAATCTGGAAGTGACAAATTAGCCATTAGGATTTTATATCCAGTTTTTTAATTAAATGCTTGTTGCAGGGTGTTTGAGCTTCAGAAATCGATGTGCTAAGGGTGTAATGTTACTGCTGCCTTGGGCCACCTGAGAATGTTATTCCCAGGGGAGCAAGAAAATATTCAAGATCATCTAACTACATGCAGTGTCTTAAAAGGATGCTCAGAACTTTGATATATACTTCTAACTTTGCTTTAGTTTGAGGGGCAGTTATCAGCCTGATCCCTGAGAGAGCAGCTGGGTTTATTTAGGAGACAAAAGTGGGGAAGATCAAGGTGAAGACAAAGGACTGTTGGGACGTGGAGGAGGATGCTGAGCACCAGTTCTGTGGCTGAACCAGAAAAAAACAAGAGCCAGAGCTCTTCTTCCCCTCTGTGTTGTCCCTTTGGGCTGGGCAGGGCCAGGGACAGCAGTAGGCGGCCGAACTGTGCTCTGCTGACCACTGAATGCAGAACAGTGTGGATATTTAAGGCTGCCATGCTCAACAGTGGCCACGAACATGTGGTTTCCAAAATCCTGGTTACTCTGGTCCTCGTGGAGATCTGGTGGTAATTTTAGGACTTCTTTAGTTCCTTTAGTTGGTTGTGTGAGAAGCTGTTCAATCTGGTGGTTATGGATAGTGGAAAAATCTTGACGTTCCCAGGTATTAAATAACATCTCTCCTTTTCTCCTTGTAATGGAAAGATGAGGTAGAGGGCTCAGGAGTAATTGTGGATCTGTAAAATTGTATTGGAACAAATGAAGTGTGTCTCAAGTGCCAAATAAATAGGTACATATTGACGTCATCTAATTTTAAGGTAATAGAATATGTTTGCTGCTCAAAACCCGTTTCATTTTCTTATATCTGCACATTCGAAATAGGTCTGGCTTCAATCTATTTTCTTGACTTGAAAAAATAGTGTTTGGATGTCAAAAATTGAATTAACAATTCCATTATCCTTGTCTACTTCAATTTCAGGTTTATCTGCATCGATGAAGAAGTCTTCTAGGAATAATTCTTTTTTTTAACTGGAAAAAGTCTATTATTACTTGCAAAACCTGTGTAGAAAGTTGCACAGTTGCTAATAATCTGGGATTTCCCCAGTGTATGTTTTTTCCTTGCTTAGAGTATTTGCAATTAGAAGTCTCCATCTCAATGGGATAATTAAAAAATAATTTACCACTTGGAAAGAATAGGTCTCTTCAGGCAAACTGCACTTCTATTGGTTAATTATTACTAATTTTTGGTTATCTGATACTGTTCTTCCTGACCTGACATCTGCATAATGTAGAAGCTAATGAGAACAGAAATTAAGCGTGATAGTTGACATGGCCTCTATTCAATTTGAGAGAGTAAAGTGGAAAGAGATTGAAAATAAAATTGTCAAAGTGAGACTTCAGCATTACTGGCAACTTTATATGATAGACCAAATTCTTATATGGATGGATAGATATGTAGAGGGAGAGAGACACACATGTGATTTAGCAACCTTCAGTTGATTTTTGTCCTGCTAGCTGAAATACTGACCACAAAACATGAATATTGCTGTGCACTCTGGGTAACCTGAATACCTAGTTGTTGTGGGACTTGCCATAAAATCAAAATTTTCTTATTTCTTTGCAATAAATTAAGTTTTTTACGTTAACAGTTCTTAAGGTTATATTTCCATTGCATATCATCCTGTCTTTTACATTTTTAATGTATATGAGTAATGTTTCCATTTACAAACTGCACCGTTGTCACTCTCCTGTTTGCTGTACTTGGTTGGAGGTGAGGTCCTGCTGCAACTTGTGAGTCACTCCTGTTGCTCCACACTAGTTCTTGCCTGGTGTTAGACCCAGTGGGTTTTCTACACCTCTCCTGGCCACAAAATGTTTCTCTTTATGTCAAAGCTGGAAGTATGAAAGGGGCTTATTTTGAGACGTGATGGGAGGTGGACACTGTGAGATGTGATAGTGTTTAGAGTCACAGAACCATAGAATGGTTTGGGTTGGAAGGGACCTTAAAGGTCATCTGCCATGAGAAGGGACACCTCCCACTAGAGCAGGTTGCTCAGAGCCCCATCAGCCTGACCTCGAACACTTGCAGGCATGGGACATCCACACCTTCTCTGGGCAGCCAGTGCCAGTGCCTCACCATCCTCAGAGGGAAAAATTTCTCCCCTATGTGTAATCAAACCCTTCCCTGTGGCAGTTTAAGCCAATTCCTCTTGTCCTATCGCACTCCATGCCCTTGTCAGAAGTTCCTCTCCAGCTCTCTTGTAGCCTCTTTAAGATAGTGGAAGGGGCTCTGAAGTCTCCGTGGTACCTCCTCTTCTCCAGACTGAACAACCCCAACTGTCTCAGCCTGTCCTCAGGACAGGTGCTCCAGCCCTCTGATCATATTTGTGACCTCCTCTGGACTCACTCCAACAGAATATTTCATATTTCAAAATACTCTGTGTTTTAGCATCATAAAAAGTGGCACATAAATTTGGGTAAAAGGGGAAGACAATCTTTCAGTTGTTAATGCAAATTAAAGCTGGCTTATGGACACGGGGAGGCAAATGGCGTAAATGGAGCGCATGTCCAAAATAAATGGTGATTGCTTTAAAGCAAATAAAGGTGAGATACATGACAGGACCATTAGGGAAATACTAATCTGATGTTCATCTTGGGTCTTGCAGCTCTTATACGGTGGTGAAAGGTTCTTTTATTTGAATATGACCAAGTTATTCCAATTAACTGTGGACATGGACAAGCGTATTCAGAGACAAAAGGCCACTAACACATTTTGGAGGTAGTTAACCTGTGTGCCTGTGGTCTTTATTGATCCAGAAGCATTATTCTGTTTTTTAAAAATGCTCCATTTTGCTTTTGTTGACAGCAGAGGAATAGAATAATGTTACACTTTGAATTTTTCTTAGTGAGAAAATAACTGTATCCCAGTTGAGGGAATTATTATGATAAATGGGCAAAATCTGCTCCCATCTCAAAAACAAAACATTTTTTTTCAGAAGGCACACAGCTCACAAAATATGATGACAGATGCAAACAAGCAAGTTACAAAGCCCTAACAATAAGATTGCAGCAGAACTTTTGAAAAAGGGGGAGTGCAGCATATGAGCCGAAGCCATCTGTCTCTGTTACAGAGCATTCCTTCCCTTGGAGAGCATAATTACGGATCTGGCTTTTCTGTTGCTGGATTTTTATACAAAATTGTCCCTCAGAAAAATAGAATTGATCCAGAATAAGGTGAAACTTACTTGTGCTACTATATATTCCTTGGACTGCGGCCACAGAGTTATAATTTCCATTGCTGTTCTCCACCTCTCCCAGTGCAGTGGCATTCGGGGAGAATAGTGGAATCTGTGGTAGTAAGTTATTCACCCTGTGACTTGTCATTAAAAAAAAGCTTTATCAATAGTAGAATTTATTATGTTGGAACAGTTTCTTTTAGTGGTGACAAGTAAATTCTCAGTCCTGCTGCTTTAAGTGATAAATTGCTTTTTGGGCTTGCTAAAGATTATTTATATCTTTTAAATAAAATTGAAACTGCAACTGAATTGTATTTCTTATAGGGGGAAAATTGAGCAAATTTTAGTATTTAGCTTAGAATTCTGGAATGTAATTTTTAATCTATTTTTAGATAAAATATTACTGTTTTGAATAATGCACACTAGTATATGTGAATCATTAAAATTAGCCATCTCTTGTTTCATTTAGTCATAAATGACTTATTAAATAAAAAGTTTTAAGACTTTGTATTGTAGTAGAACTGAATCAGGTAATTTTTACTTGGACCACAGCTGACTTATAGTCCTGTCCCAAAGTTACGACAGATGGTGTTGAAGAATTTAGCGCTGCTCTGTGCAAGCTATTGTATTCCTTATGTAATTCCACATATTTAAAAAATGAGGTTTCTGAAATAAATACCGTGTGGAACACAATTATCTAGAGTGGAAATAAGATTGTTTTTATCTCCTCATATTGGCTCTGAACTTTGTTTCGTGATGGAAGTGGTGTCAGGTATGGAAGCGGTACTGAGATGTGTCTTGGCACAAAAAGTAATAATGCAGTTAAAGGAAACATTAGAGGAATGAATTACAGTGATCTTTAAGTGCTTTTTACTTGGAGAACTTGAGAACATTCAGCATGTTATTAAAAAATAAAGAAGTTGGTTTATATTTTGTATGTACCTATTCCCTCTGAATAACTCTGTCATTGATCTTAGAGATGCACATCCCTCTCCTGCTGTCCATGTGCAGGCTGAACCCTGTTGTGGTTTGCTATTCCTGAAGTTTAATGGGATATCCATGAGAATCCTGCTCATTGAAATAATAGTATTTATCTTCTTAAATTCTTGTCAAGTGTTTTAGGTAGGTCAGATTTGCCATCAGTTAGCTTAGCAGCTTTTTACCAGCTTAGAGTCATGTAGCCTCTATGCACGTGTCTGCTGCTTTCCCTACTGGGCTAGAGGAAAAGTAAGCCCGAGGAGGTAGAATGGGAGGCCCCTAAAATATCAGCCCAATTGTCTCAGATCCAGCATCAGGTGCTTCCTGACTTCAGGTGGCCGAGTATCTTTTTAATGGTGGTAAGAAGGAAAATCTCTTTTTTCCCTGTACACTCAGAATCAGTTGGCTCTAGGAAATCTAGAGCTGTCTTTAATCTGTATTTTAAATACTTGTACAAAAGTTTGGCTCTGAAACAGTTTCCAGGCTTTGTTTTTGACCAGTCCCTCCTTTGGCCTTGCCCGAACTAGGTTTCAGCTTTAACGTCCCTGTTCCCTGACAGTGGACAGGCAGGTGCCAGAGTCCTGCAGCCTTCCTTTTCCTAAGCTGTCATGGTGCTTTGGGCAACATCTGCTTTTATGTTCTCTTCCAGCCTTCCAGTAGCAGATGCTTATTTTAAAAACAAATATTAATACATTAGTATGCAATGCTCAGAACGGCAATTTGAGAACACAGTTCATGTGATTTTCCTGTTCTGTAACACTTGTTTTCCTTGTATGCAAACTCTGGTGGAGCAACTGTGACAGTCTTCTCAGTTGAAGTTTGAATATTAATTTTGCATTGGCTATAGGAGCTGGTACCAACGTAGACTTTAATGAGGCTGGCACTCAAAAGCATTCATGTGTAACTGGTGCTGTCTTGAGAAAAGATGAAAACACACTCAAGTCACCAAGGGGCAGCAGAAGTCAAGGAGCAGCTTGCCAGCTTTTATTATCTCCTCGACTGTCTCTTCTGGTTGGTTTTTCTCAGCTCAGCTGCTGTTCTACATGAATGTGCAGGACTTGTGCTATTCTTTATTTAAGATTTTCTCATTAATTTACCACTTTGTCTTGTTTTAAAAGACCAAGACTAAACACTCTTGGAATCAAGTGTAAAGCAGCCCCTGACATCAGAGAATTTGAATAACAGATGCTATAGGGAACGGAGGATTGTTATGGAGCTTCCGCTTGCTGACAGAAAACAAAATCTTCTCTATGTGAAACAAGTCAGTGAGGATGTTTGGACAGCCAGCCCCATCTCATGCAGGGAATGAATTTTTGAGATGCTGGTTACTGTGGTTTTGCACAATTTCTGTCTTGCTCAACTTCTGTCTGGCGTTCAGTTAACTTAGAAGATAAATTGATGCTTAGCAGTAAGTTGCATTCTTTAACAGTAAGTTTAATCCTTTGGTATGAGTTTTCCCAACAGGGTTTTTATTTATCTTGAAGGTACATAGCTTTTAATATTCACAACTGTTCTTAAAAGGAAAAGCCAAACTGCTCCCACACCTATAAGTAAA
Source organism: Mystacornis crossleyi (assembly GCA_013400655.1). Taxonomy (NCBI): domain Eukaryota; kingdom Metazoa; phylum Chordata; class Aves; order Passeriformes; family Timaliidae; genus Mystacornis; species Mystacornis crossleyi. The sequence continues at coordinate 76,965 of VYZQ01057525.1, forward strand.
TGGCCTCCCCACAGTGACCAGAAGTACATGGGAAAATCCAGCCCTCCAGTACTAATCCTTAAAGGATCTTTGGCAGAATTTGGCCAAGGGGCTTTCAGTGCTGGAGCTATAACTTTCAGGGCATTAGTAGGCTTTTTTTTTTTTTTTTAATTTTTTTTTTTAAGAGGATTAATTGGACAGATTTTCCATCTAGCCAGTTAAGGAAACTGGGACAAGTTCTGCTTGGTTTCTGCCATCAGTAATTCCTTGTGGTTACTGGAGCTGATTATCTGGAGAGAAACACTAACAGAATTTGGTCTGTTATGGATAAGCACTAAAAAAGAAAATAACTGAGTCACAGCAAAACATGCATGCTCTGTGGACAAATGCAGTGAAAACTGTTGGGGGCACATTTGGGTGGAAAAGGGACAGTATTTGCATGGTGGTGTCAATGCATTTCCTACGTGGCATTCGGGGGGAATTGATTCTTGCTCTACTGAAGCTGTAGCAATGCTCTGGTTGGTTATGGCAGTGCTTGGGAGCAAACTGAAGACTTGAATTCTTCAGAAATCTGTGAAAGGAGTCTCAGTTTGAGAAAGATAGGTTGAAGGATTTTCTGCATGTTTTGCAGCGTGTATTGATTTCCTGCTCTGCACCTGAAATATGAAATGTGAGGTAATTTCCTAGTTACATGGAGTATTGGACTAAATCCAGAGGGGGACAGAGGACTGACAGTGGAGCAGAGCTGGTCTGTACTGTAACATGTGTCTTGTTCTGTTCAGTGACAGGCAGGTAAGCGATCTGGTGGAGTGACTTAAGAGAAGAGGAGTTGAGGGAGTGGATTACAACCAGCAGCTCTGTTTCTAACTGTGCCACTTGGGGCAAATCACTTCAACTTGGAGTGAAATACTGTTTTCATTAATTCATACATAAACTTCTCTTGGTTTCTGTGGAATGTGTTTCCCTCCTCTGCAGGTTCTTGTGTTTTCTTTCAGATATAATACACAGGTGGGGAAAAAAATGACATAATATTGAACATCATCAATGTTATTACAATGCTGCCAGCAGAGAAGCAGGCGAATAAAGCCCATTGTAACTGCATGTATTAAGGTTTTCCTTACACTGATGGTCTCCTTGGTTATTGAACAATTTTGGATTTTCTCATTTCCATATCTTAAAATATGTTGTTTTAATGACATTTTATTGACTTGATACATTTTAAAACATATGCTTTCTGCCAAATTTGCCTGTGGTGTTTGCATATCCAGTATTATTGTATTTGTGTGACTCTTTTGTCCACTGGAAAAAAACCCACCCAACAACTGAAACGATTTTAGGAAATACATGTAGAAAATTACTTAATGCTGTAGATACATAATTAATCTTGCCTACCATCAGAAAAAATCCATTTCAATACACTGTAATCTGTACAATTATTTCCAGATTATGACATGATAAACAATTGTATCGGGTTCCACAAATTAAAGCATACCCAATTAATGGCAATTGAAGATGGTTGAATAATTGCTGGTGGTGAAGGGTGGACTTTTTCTCTAGGTTAATCTTACAGCAGCTTATATGAATTTATAAATAAAACTCTTCCTTCCCTGCTGTCCTCCCAGCCTGCAGTGCAGTCTGTGCAAGTCCAACTGGTCTGTCTTCTGCTGTTACATGTCTGGTTTTAGGCTCTAGCTGGAGTTCACCGTGTGCAAAAGTGCTTTTTATTTTTCACAGAGTTGGAAGAACAGGTAGCGAGGAGAAGTCTCAGGTACCAATCTCCAAGTTTTTAGAGTGAAAAGAAAGATAATTATTACCAAGGAACGAAACCATCATCTAATTTTCCATAATCTGGTAACTTTAAGTCACTGCTTACTATGGCCTGATTTGAACAAGCCACATAATCGTGAGCAATTATGAATAGGATTATTCAGTATATGCTAAACATTAATTGTCATATTTGGAATGAAACAACTGGATCATTGCTCACACGCCAGAGAAGAATGCCAGCAGTTTGTATTTCAGCATGAGAATACGCTGGGAATTGTCCATTGCTAATTAAAGAAGTGGGCAGAATTCTAGTTTAATAAAAGGCTCCTAAAGACCTTCTCTCACTTGCTGTTTTTTTTTTTTTAACTTCAAAGAAAAACTTCTTTGCTAAGAATATTTGTTTGAACTAACTCATTCTTTATTTTTAACGTAAAGTTAAAATCAACACTGCCAGCACAGTTCTAACAAAAGGTAGAATACAGTGTCATTATATATTTCATTTTAAGTGATTCATTATATTATAGGTGAAATGTGTGTTTACTTCAGAGACTGAGTATGTGTCAAGGAGGTAAAATAGTGGCCAAGAAACTCTTTAGAAGGCAGAGCAAGGTCTCACCCCCAGCCTCTTTTTACCAGCACGCTTTCTATGGTTCATTAAGGCAGCTGCTTTCCTATAATCATGGCCATACAGAAAAACAGAAGCAGCTTCAAATGTTTCAGGGCAAAAGCAAAGCTGTGAATTCAGTAGACTATTGAGACCCTTAGTCAGCGACCCACCACTTTCTCACTTTGTTGGTTGTAGATGCTTGAGTAAAGAACAAATTATTATTTAATATGCACCTGTGGTTGTTGTGCACACTGTGGTCTCTGTTCATGAGCTTACTGGGGCTGGCTGCTGCAAAGGCACCACTACCACATGTGGCACAACCTGAATCTGAGTTTGGAACTGAGGTTTCTGTCAAGGGCTTCCAGGCAAACAAGTATTTTCTTTCCAAGTGCTTGGGAGTAGTATCTCCTGAGAAGGACTGTGCTGAAAACCTTCTGTGTGGTCACTGCAACTCTCACCTTGGGAAAGGGTTTAAAGTATTCCCCCATTCCTAGTGGTGTTTAAATGGTTTTTGCCTTCAACTATGTCATCTTAGAGAAAATATGTATAAGTATGTCTTACTATGCTCTGTGACTAATTGATGGTACAAAAGTACACCCTAGTCAGGTGAGGTTTAATATATGTTGGTTGTAGGGAAATAAAAAGAAAATCTGTGAATTAAATTAGTGGCTTTTTATTTTTTTCTAACTTAAAGATTAATCTCTTTTAATTGATAATGTGCTACTTCGCAGAGAACAGCTGAGTCTTTTTAAATCCAAGTCCTTAGTTTTGGAGGTGTGTTTTATGCAAGTATTCTTCATTTCAAACTATGACTATGATATGGCCATATGTTGGACTTAGTGTGCAGCAATCCTGTGCAATGCTGGAGTTCTTTGATGTGCAAGCTTTAAGAATAAGAGATTAACCTCTCTTCCTGGTAGACAAAGAGTTCTTATTTTTCATTTTTTTATGGGACCTTATCCAGAAGTCATCAAAGTCTATGGAAACCATCCTATTTACTTCAATGGGAATTGGATGAGGAATACAATTTTTGTGGTGTGCTGTTTAAAAAAAAAAACAACAAAAACTTTGTAGTAGTCATAATTGCATCCAGATGAGCTTCCCAAAGTGGTTATGAAGCAGCTGGTGGAAACGCCTTGACATGACCAAATTCAGCATGCCACTTGTTTCTGTGTGTGGGAAAATCCAACACAATCTGGAAGTAATTAGTCTGGAACCAGCAGCACTCCCTGAGCAGTCCTTTTAAAATGAGTTGCAAATAAAAAGGCTAGAAAATCCCTAATAATAGGTATATTATCCTGTGTGTTGTGGAAGCTGTCTTTATCAGTAACATGACTACCATGTTTTTTAATGTGTTTTTGACCTGCATCACACTGTATGTGCAGCACACTGTAATAATGATTGTCTTCCTATTATTCGGGTTTTTTCTGTTCTTCTGCCCCCTACACAGTCTTCTGGGCCAAAACCTCCTTTTTCATTAACATCTGGACACTAGATCGGAATTTCTAAGCAACACTAGTTTGGTGATGTAGGCACAGGAGCCTTTGCTGTGGACAATTTTCTGTACTCTGGCTGTGTCCTCTTGTGTATTGCTGCTAAGGAACTACGAAATTTGAACAAAATACTTAAGCATAAAACCAAGAAGAAACCCAGTTAAACAGGGAAATGGAGATAAGCACACACATTATGTTCAACAGTGGATTTATTCCTTGTGGTGCCTCTCTGTAGTGATTCATTCCCAAGCGCAGCCATCTCAGGGCAGAGCATCTTCCTGCCTCTGATGGTGTTCAGTAGCAGCTGTTTAAGGCAGACAATAAAAAAAGACAAAAAGGTAGTAACAGCTCACCAGAATTATGTTCCCATCTTCAAAAATGGGTTGTAAATGTATCTCCCCAATTTAAGGGGAATTACTTGTGCTGTTTCAAATAAGGGAAATATGAAGGTAGTGTAGCCTTTTATCTTTTCTTCTGTGAGGTCAGTGCTGAATTGCTGAGCTATTACTGCTTGACCAGAGACCCTGAAAAAATAGGATGGGGCAAAATAGAGAAGAAACTAAAAAATTTAAAGGTCTGATTTTTTTTTTTTTTGAGAGGCAGCATGTACAAGGATGGAAGCATTATTTCGTATGCTTTTTAAAACAGTGATACTACATAGGACATGTACTTTTTAATGTGAAATGGGAAGAGGAAACAAAAGAGGAATTTCAGAAAAATGTACTAATTGAAAACCAACAAGACATAATATACTCTGTAGCTTCTGAAACAGAGAAATAAAATTAACTTTTTCAATTCCGTTGTGACTAGCCAAGCTGTAATGTAGTATAGTAAATCTCTCTGTGTTATGTAATAAAATTAGTCAAAAGATGACAAAAGCATAAACCATGCATTAATGAAAAAGCCTCGCAGGACTTGTATTTAAATTGGATTGTGCCTGTTTGATTTATGCTGGTGTGTAAGTACACTTGGCTCAAGTGTTTGTGGAAGCATGGACAGTAACCTCTTTTTCTGTGTTTGCTGTTCCTTTT
>VYZQ01057526.1:0-42347 GCA_013400655.1 Mystacornis crossleyi
GGGAAACAACTAAAAACTCTGATGTCCAGCCCTCAAAGCCAAATGATGATGCTTCTGCTAAGGAGATGTAACTTTTATCACTGCCCTGGAAATAAAAAAGCAAAGTATATTCCCTTTTCTCAACTACAGGTTAACAAACAATGATTGAAACATTTTAATAGTTTTAGTTCAACACATCTGCTGCACAGAATAATAAACACTTTCCAACACTCAGCCTACTTCTTCTGTTGAAAGAGGACTCAACCAATGTGCTTGCAGTAGATATTTTCTTTTAGTATATCACGATACCATTTAAACTAAAATAAAAATTATTCCATTTAGCTTGCTGTTGGAAACCATGGAGACTGTGATGGTCAGGGCACAAGGATATGCACATAGCTCAGCCCCTTTCAGCCTTTCTTATCCATACACTGGAGCTTCACCAGTTTAAGATCAACCCTAAATACTGCTTGCTGTGCTGTATTCCCCAGTATAGTGGGCCAAGAAACTGAAAAATGCTCCCTATATGACCCCAACTTGGTCTATGACAAACTACAGAGAGATATAAAAGCCCAGAGTAAAATTATCATGAGATATGAAAAGGTTCAGGATGGAATTTCAGTTGCAATTCTTTCATCATTCTGGGCACAAATTTTGAATTTATCTTTTTGCCTTTGCATGGTCCCTGCCACAGCTTCTGTGTGAAGTTAGCAAAGAAAATGAAACACAGACTGAAGATGTTACATATGTATTGCAAACCAAAGAGCTCAATCTCCAACAGGTCTTCTGAAGGTAAGAGTCTGAGAGAAAATCAGCTGAGACCACAGAGCAGAGATGTTCTTTGTTAAGGATGAACATCCACAGTAACTCTCTCATTTCCCCCTGCTTTTATTTGACATTTCAAAGTAGTCACTACCAAGGAGAGGCAGAAGCTTCCTCCACTCAGTTTTTAGAAATACCTCAGTTCTCTTGCACAGCTCGCAGGCACTGCTTGTTCTGAACTCAAAAGGGGTTCCAGTTTCCACTTCTGCTTCTGACACAGGACTGAAATACTTCCTACAATTTTCTCAGCGGCTTAGGACCAGCTGCACACTGCTGAAAACCTCTGTCAGCACTCTGTTGAATGTGGATCAGCATCTCCCCGAGCGTGGGCTTGTTTCCATTATTTTTGTTACCTGCGTGCACACTGAAGTAGCTGCAAGTCCAGACATAAAACATCACCTTCTGTAACGTCGGCTTTGTGCTTCCATTCTGCCAAGACTTGGCCTCTTCACTGCAAGGTCTACACTCAGTGCAAGGCCTTGCTCTCTGCTCAGTGGCTCTTTGCAATTATTTAATGTAGCTCAAGGAACACACGAGGGGAAAGATATCTCTAATGATAGGGAAGCAGTAATATCCAAGAAATAACAATAAGATCACCTAAGGAAGGGGTTTTCATGCCCAGAGTAAGGCAGCACCTCAATGATCTATATTTTTGAAGACAAGTTCTTGAGCACAGTCTGAAGTGCTGGCACAGACTCAGCTTCTTTTTCTTCTGAACCTTCATCACTTCAAATCTCTTTATCATCACTGCATGAGAAACACCTATTGCTTTATCTGTGCCCCAAGTCTGTAGAGTCTCTCACAAGTTACTGATGAAGGAAAGGATTTCTCCTCTAACTAGAAAAGTCTTACTGTGCCCAGTGTTCTTGCATGTGAGCACATTTCTCCTCCTCCTGGCTTATGCCAGCTTGACTCAGAAAATGTGTGCAGTGCATTGAGCTGACAGGGATATGAAGGCAGAAGCTTAAAAGACATCCAAAGTGTTAGCAGTATGAGCTCTGTATAAATAGCCTTACTGATACAAGTCTCCAAGCATCCTTTATCTCCTGGTACACAGAGATTAGGGAGAAGCTCAAATGCTTAATTGTGTGTCAAGTGCACAGTCAGCGATTCAGGGTGCAGTACAGTCTTTAAAAATGGAGCCTGCAGCACATCCATGCCTCGATGGAGACAATTCTGCTGCTATTTTAAACACAAGGCTTGACTCTGGCTCTGCATGTTGCATTGTTCCTCGCATCAAGGCAAAACACATAACGGTGATTTTTCCACGTTCCTCTAAAAAATTACTGATCCCTTCAACCGGTTCACCCCACAGCTTCAGTGACAGACTGACGAGAAAGTTCTCCCTCTTACAAGTACCCTAAAAACAGCAGCAGGATTGAACTTCTGAAATTCAGATTATGCACAAAAACGAGTCCTTAGGTGCACATAAGACAGAATAGCAAGGTACCAGCGTGCCAGGCACGCGTGTAACGTGCTGGAATTGAGCAGAGGCTGGGATATCAGCTCGGTGTGTGCTGAGCTGAGGGAGCTCCAGCAGGGAAGAACACACACCCACAGTGCACCAAAAATCACTGGGTGTTCTCCCCCCAGCCCTGTGACTCCCACCCTCATTTCTGTGAAACAGGACGTTCCTCAGTTACTGCATTTCGTTTAGAAAATGAAACTAAGAAGAATAGAAGACTTAATCCCTTTTGGTCCTAAAAAACTATCATTTAATATCACCGAGATAAAAATCTCCAAGATTTTAAAACAGCTAGAGATACAAACGAGAAAATAAAGATTTGACAAATGAATGATTCATTTCACAACATTTTGAAGATGCATAATGTAAGTGTAGCAACTGTGTGTTTCACTTAAACTCTGTAAGCAATTTAAAGTCCTGCAGGAGAAAAGTCATGTAGTGAAGTAAATGTGAAATTATCTACTATTAAAAATGGCTGTTCATCAATATTTTTTTTAAAAGCCCTCAACAGTAAGAAAAATCCTCCTTTCATTTACTCAAATCAATTTGGTAACACAGACTAAGTTTTTTCTCACTATAAATAAACTGTAACTACCTCTACCATTGTGATTTTTCCTGTAATTCAGGCAATGTGAAAAATAATAATTAATAGGAAATACTCAGACTCAACAAGGAGAACTGGAAGCTGATGAATTAAGGAAAGTGTTACAAGGAAACACACAGCAGAATTGTACACACCAAAAAAAGCAACGGCAACTCACAGATATTCCAAGTTTTATGTTAAAATAGCCTAATTTCTGACCAAGTTCAACAGGATTAATGGATATTCAGCATCTCTAAGAAGCAGACCATTAGTTCTAATTGCCACTGTCGTCATCGTCTATTATTGCATTCTCTGGAAAAGCAGGACATGGAATTAAATAGCACTGTACAAACTAGGAAATTCATAATGCCAGGAAAAAACATATGGAAAATGCTATTGATTGCAAAATAGAGCCTGGGGGTGGGGGATAAAACCCTTCACCACACTGAATATTAATGTCTATAGGCAACAGCTGGAAAAAAATAACAACAGGGCCTGCATTTTTCCACTTAGGTACCACATTCACACATGAAAAAAGCACCTGTAAACTAAATGAAGAACAATCTCTTCTGAAACAAACAGCTCATCACAAACTCCCAGACAGGCAAAAGAGAAGAAAATACAAAAGAATTTGCAGTCTCCTTGAGCCTTAGCTGACAAAGGTGATGACAACATCACTCTGAGGAATTAGGACATGTTTGTAGAGCTCACTGCAAGCTTCAGCATATAAATATCTTTCCATTTAATCTGCTGCAGAGAAAAATATTGATATATTTTCTAAACATCCTAAATTGGATTCTGAAAAGATTTCAGAAATCCCTGTATTTTTCTCTGCTTTTTGTCATAAAAGCCCTGGAAAGTTGACAGATACATTAAGAAAAAATCCTTTAAGCTATCAAAAAACCCCACTATTTTCTTTCATACATTTAATTTTTTTTTCTTTATTTTAAAGGCATTGATCAAACTCCTTTGCTTTGCTGCTGATCAGAAGCCAGATGCAAGGCAGAGCTGATTGGGAGTTGTTGCTGATTATTTTTAGAAACAAATGTTTCAGCACTTTGGACAATACCCACTGTCAATTTATTAGGAATTATTCAAAAACTCAAGGCAGAAAATGGCTCTGCCTGACTAGCAGGGCTGCTTATTAGCCAGAAATGCAAGGAGGAGAGAGAATTCTGTTACTGTTGGTTCAGAATAAAAAGTTGTGGATGTGGAGCAGGAACGATTTCAATGAAGATCTTTTAAGTTTGTTTAGGTTTTAGATGAAACACAAATGGCTGGGTGGGAGGGAGAAAAGAGAGAAAATCGTGATTTGATGCAGGGAGTTGGTCCCGCAACAACAGGTCAGTAGTGTTTCGTAAGACAGATGCTCAGCAGACAGACAAGAATATAAACCAAGAGGAATTAAAGGAATTAAATATAAGAGGAATTAAAAAAAAAAAAACAAACCACAAAAACAAGAAACCCCACCAAAAACAAACAAACGAAACGAAACAAAAAACACAACCAAGGGAAAAAAAACCAACAAAAAAGACTTTGCTTGAAACCACGTTCTTCCATCACCTGCGAAAAACCCAACTATATGTGCTTTTCAAATTAGGGACTCAAGGAAAGACCCACCGCAGTGCGAGAAGCAGAACTCTCACTCCCCCTGTTTAGCTTTGCAGAAACCTATTTGGAAAAAGGATGGCTTTATTTTTGGAGTCCGTCACTCTGCACTAGGTCAGTCTGTGTGCCAGACAGGGACCATGTGCTGCTGTGGTTCAGCCCCGGCCACCAGCCCAGCCCTGGCCAGCAGCCCAGCCCAGGCAGCCCCTCGGTCGCTCCCCCTCCAGCAGGAGAACTGGAAGGGTTCTGCAAAACCCTTGGGTGGAGATGAAGGTAGTTTAACAGGGAGAGACAAGCAAAACCAGGCATGGGTTGGGTGCTTCCCAAGGCCGGGCAGGTGCTCAGCCGTGCCCAGGAGAGCAGGGCCCCACCACACAGAGCGGTGACGGGGGCAGTGCCACCGCTGCCAGCGTCCCCCCGCTTCCTCCTCCTTCCCCCGCGTCACACACGGGGCATGATCCACGAGGTCTGGAACATCCCTGTGGTCACCTGGGGTCACCGGTCCTGGCTGTGTCTCCTCACAACCCCCCGGGCACCCCCAGATCCCTCCCCAGCCTAAAAGCAGGAGAAGCAGGGAAGGCCGTGGCTCTCCTGCTCAGCAACGACAAAATCGCCTCTGTATCACCAACCCCGTGTTCAGCAGCAATCCAAAGCACGGTCCCCGACCAAACACTGTGAAGAAAATTAGCTCTACCTCAGCCAAAACCAGCAGACGTGCAGTATTCACTCATTTGAGTCAGCTTTTCTCTTATGTACAAACGTTTGGGAAAAACCTCTTGCTTTTCCGCTTGCTGGAGCAGTCAATTCACCAGCAGCGTTCTCCATTTCAGGGCAGACAGAATGAGCTCATTTCTTGGAGCTGCAGTCAGCACACACTGAACAGCAAACTGTCTGTGGGGAGTTCGTGATACCTGGAAATGTGAAAAGGTAGAAGCTGAACTCTCCCTAGTTGATAATAATTTGGTTTTTTAAGCACTGGCTTCAGAGTAAAAGTGGTACGTCAAGAAAAGAAGAGGGTCACTACCACCAAATAGTCAAGTATTTAAACTTGGATCAGAACTAAACTCATGCCCCTAGTATTTGTGTTTTAATTAATATAGAAATGGATCTGCTTATGTGTAATGTAATATATGCAACTCAGAAACCACACAGCAACTACTATTTTCTTATGCATAACATTAATGATGAATCTCCAAAGATTGGACACTTTAACTGAAAGGAAGAAAAATAAAATACCACTTCCATAAATAGATTTCCTCCAAAAGGCATTTAGTTGCAAAGAACTTCTTGGGCAACTTCAAACAGTCCTGAATCTGACTTGTGAATTTTTACACAGCTTATGTGACTGAATATCTACTCCACATATGCAAATCCACATCTGCTTGATTAAATTAGACTGTCAGTCTCCTGAAGTAAAGCCACAGCCAAAAGGCACAAAGTTATATAAACAGTCACCAGCAGGAGGCTGAAAATCCATCCCTGTACCTGCTCTGTAATTCAAATGATAGAATTCGAGCTCTCAAACAGAAAGACGTTCACAGAATTTATATTATCGTGGCCACTGCTACTTAGAAATAAGCAGTAAACTTTGCTATAATACTTTACCTCTGGAAAGTCAGACACTTAATAGAATGTCAGCCAGTGTCACCACCGAACGCTGACCTTGGAAATCCTCCTGTCCTTTCAGGCCTCCTACAAACCACTACAAGAATTTACCAAGGGACAGATTTGCTCACTTTGTTCTCAGTTCTTTCCATGAACTAATCCATCTGTTAAACCCCAATGAGACAAAACACACACATCTATGGGGGAAAAAGGCTTCAGCAAGGGCCTCTTCTTTCCCCCGTGGAGACAAAAGGTAAGGGCTGAAGCTGTAGTGTGTCGGGTTTCTTACTGGAGAAACGTGGCTGAGAAAAAAACACCTGAACTGCTGGAATCATATCTCTTTGCCTGGCTAACTTGGAAATGCAGTAACAAGGTAATGTTTGTAATGGTAAGATTTAGACTAACTTGGAAATGCAATAACGAGGTAATGTTTGTAATGGTAAGATTTAGACTAACTTGGAAATGCAATAACGAGGTAATGTTTGTAATGGTAAGATTTAGAGTAACTTGGAAATGCAATAACGAGGTAATGTTTGTAATGGTAAGATTTAGACAGGTTGATAGACTCAGCATGCCTTGGCCGAGCAGGAAAAATGCAGAGTGGCCCTAAAGAGTGCTGATGTGCTAAGGAAGAGCTGGGAGGAACTGCAATCTTTTTCCTTCTCCTGCATCTCTGTTTCCAACAGCCTGAAAGAACACTGAAATCTTTTTCAGCTCCCCCTGCTCACTGTAGGTAGAGGCGTAAAGATGAAATTTGGGGTTTAGCTTTTATAGTACTTTCCTTCTCCCTTCTAGGCCTTGGAAAATTTTTCCTGGGCATTCCTAAGCTGGCTACGATGTCAAACAGCACAGTGCATACTATGTACTCTGAAGAGAAATAAAGAGAAACACTTAAGCCTTGCACATCATTTGCAATCTGCCACAGCGCTTCAGTGAAGATAAAATATCCAGTATTCTTGCAGAAGGCCTTAAAAATAGAAAAAAAAGCCTTGTGATTGTGAAAGCTCAGAATAAAGTTAATTACAATAGTACATCAGAAGCTGGACTAACAAGCATAAGCATGATAAGCCACGTACAGTCCTGTGATCTTCCAAATTTATAAATAGCTCCAACATTTTTCAGAAATAGAAGGCAGATCTCAGTGCTGAAGGTGCCAATCTCTTCAGTTTTGTCTGGACCTACCTATCTACTTCTGGTTCATAAAAACACACAAAGACCAGCATGCTTCAAGGCACACTTAATATCTATGAATTCACACAAACCACTTCCACACGTAGAAAACTTATTTGGGAAATCCTATCAGCTTTGCAGGAAATTGCTCTGCAAGCCGCAGAGAGAAGGAAGCATCTTTTTTTTCTTGGATTTCTGTCCTTTAATAGCCGAAACTTCTGCAGCCACTGGAACACCCCAGAGTTAGCCCAGACACACCTCTGCACTATGGTGTCCACAGAGTTTCTGTCACACTGTGTAGAAAAGAAGCACCACACTAATTTCAGGGGTTGTTTTCTCCACCAGCCAAACTTTCACAAAAGAATTGGCTTCCTCTTGGGGGGCACCTCCTCTCAGTGATGCTTTGTCACAAGAATCAAAACTGTATCTAACAAGTTGTCTCATCGTAGTATTGAGCAATCCAGAAAATGCTTTCAGAATCAATGAAAAAATACTGAAATGGTTTCTTGTACGCAGTCAAATCTCTGTTAACAACAATTGCTGGAAAGAGTGTAAATCTCTCTTAATTTCTGCATAAAGGGAAAGATCATTCCCTCACAAAATAAAATACCTCACCATAAAAATGTATCCAATTACATAACTTTTCAACCAAGACATTTTAATAAGACATCCTTTTAATCCCTGCCTCTTTAATAAGACAAATAAGACATTTGCTAGTTTATTGCACCACCAGTGCACAATTCATTTTTGTAACACAGCAACAATAAATAACACAAATGAAACAGCCAAATCTCATAGCCTCCAGTGAAACAATATTTGGAACATAATTACATGCAGCACACATTTTGCAAAGGATGTAGACTCAGCTCCAAATTTAGCAAAATGTGGCCAGGAAATAAGTGTCTGGAACTTCACCACCGTGTTTGTTTGACCCTTTTCAGTCTTGAAATTTATTATTTGCCAGATGTCATTTCAGCTTATAAGAGTGTTAAGGCCCCTGTAGTCCTGTGTGAAGAATTAACTGCTCCATGAAGAGATGCTTTTAGAATCCTCCTGGTCTAACTTACTAACTTACTTTACTTACTCAAAACTTTATTCTCTCTGGGCAAAATTTCCAAAGATTTTAAACAACCATGTGGAAAAAAAAGTCAGCTTTTCACGCTTTAAATATACAGAGGTAGCTCAAAAGAAATGTGAGGGGAGATGATTTACTTGGAAACAAGTTATTCCCTGTCTTCTCTAGGAACACATCAACTGGCTCCTTCCTCTTCCAGCAACACGAACAGGGACAGCTTCTCCATCCGTGTGTTCTCTGCCCTCAGACACATTAACAACACCGAGAGCTCAGGTATGGATAGCTGTTGTCTCATTTACTGAAATCCTTTCTGCTTCTGCAAGACAGGTAATTCAAAACCACTCGAATTTACTCATAAATACGACCTGAATGAACTCAGGCTGGGCCATAATTTAGTTCTGCAATGTTAAATCTCTGTTACAGAACCCATGCAGCATCTAGAACAGACAGACAGATTTATTTTGAACCCTTCTGACTTTAAAGGTTTAACACATCAGAAATCAAAGAGATTCCAGCCACCTTATCTAAAATAGTAATACCTCAAGAGAGACAAAGATCATATTTTTGTCATGCAGACACTGTCTCTATTTTTGTCTGCAGACACCACACTAATATACACATCATATTATTAACATCAAAACCAATTGGAAGAGAAATTCTCATGGATTTCATGCTAAATAACTATAAAAGGGATGCATAAATAGTATAAAAATATACTGCCTCAAATACTTAAACTGTACCCTTCTACTGCTCTACATTGGTAATTTTCATGGTATAATTTATTAAGGCCTTCTTAGATGAAGATATACTTCTGCAGAATGTCAGGATCTTACTCTGAACTGAACCAGTCTTGATTTTTAAATTAATTTACATCCTGATGGTTAGACTGTCCAGAGAGAACAGGGTTTTTTCAAGGATACATTTAATTCTTTTCACCCAGGTCTTGAACTACCTACCTCAGAAAAATAGTTTTACTGCAAAAAAGAAATCTTCAAGACAAACAAAAATTTCCTGAAATTCCTAGAGAAACTACCTTGGACAGTACTGGCCAAGAGAAGAAATACACCGGCCTGAAAAGCTCTGTGAAGTTTGTGCATTAAAGACATGGATTCAGTGGTTAAAAAACAGGATTTAAACCGTTCCACAAAAGAGAATGAATCCCATTTCTCACCGTGGAATATGACTTCGAAGTTATTTTACTCCACTTCTAATATATTGCAAAACTATTTTGATTTCGTGGGAACTGAGTAAATTAGTTGAGTTCACACTGACAAAATAAGTGGTGAAAGCTGCAAAGGCACGTAGCAGAGGTAAAGAGCACTGACTGGAATGTTTATATTTTCTACGTCTCCATGCTTGCACTCCCTGACAGCATGTGCCTCTTGCTATAACAATATTGTTGCTATTATGTAATATAATTGTAACTGATAACAGACAGTTATTAAAATAACCAATCCAACTAGAAATTAAAGCTCAAAATGACAGAGCGTTGCCTGTAATTAAACCACAGTTCTACTTCCACCCACATTAGGCAGAGCTGCCCAAGTATCCTAATGCAGCAGTTAGTCTTTATTAATTGTATCTTAATGAGGATTCCTAGGGCAAATTCAATATTGAAATTCAGACGATAATCAAAGGGTACATCATCTTAAATCAGCCTAAAATGAACACTAAGTGCCAAATGATGAATTCAAGAGTGAGCTGCCTGTAGTGGCAGGTAACGTGTCCCAGTTACTTGCAAACCCAAATGCCACTGCTCTATAATAAGCCAACTTCTGTAAAAATACTACCACAGCAACGACCAAGATGGCACTTAAATAAAACGGAATAACATTTGTGCCTGATCACTCTGACTACAAGTTATAGTAACTGCACTGGAGAATTAAAAGTGATAACCACCTCCTCACTACGGGAAAGTTCTGGGACGTGGCCTACATCCCAAATTTGCTAACAACTTGCAGGCAGGAGTTTGGTGTGCTTTGGGGGGTGCTGTCTCCAGCCCTGCGGGAAGCAGCAGGTGACCTGAGCAGATGCGTAAAACAAACTGGAACCTGGAAATTCCTCTGCAAAGGAGGAGCACAGGGAGGAAGGGTGGGAGATATTTGGGTTTATTTACAAGGCAGAGCCTCGCCTTGCTCAACAGACACTGAGCTTAGAAGGACCTGAATGGCTCCCACAGTTCAACACAGCACCCGTGACTTGAAGATTTAGCCATCTAAACCAGGGCATCAGGGGACACCCAGAGAAAAAAGTTCTGTAAAAATGGTAAAAGGAATATCCAAGAAGGATCTATTCTCACAAAAATAATTGATAGCTTAAAAGAGACTTTTACCATTTAAAAAAAAATTAAATGTAGGGTGGAATAATAAATAGATAATTGAATTTCCTCCTTTTTCTTCAAGTCTGCAGGTTCCTTGGTCTACTCTAATTTTCTACTCTTCTGGACCTTAAAAACCAAAATCTAACAAAAGTATTAGACAAGTCAGTAGAATTAGACAACTCAGTAAAATTAGACAACTCAGTAGAATTAGACAACCCAGATGCTCAAACAAGCTACACTGGATAAATCTGGTTTAGATTAGGTACATAAGAGTTAAGACTATATACAGTGCTAACCAGTATTACCTGAAATCAAGGTTGGAGAAGGTAAACCACATGAGCCATGCAATGTTATGACTTCTGGGAACCAAGTTTAGAACCTTTTTTCAGTTAAATTAGGCACAAAATGAGGCAAGATTTAGAGTCTGACATGTCTTAGGCAGGCATGGCTTATCTCTACTTGACTACTATCACTAGCAAGAGAATGGAATTGGCTGGAGCCACTGCCCCAAATAAAATAATCACTTTTAAAAGATTAAAGAAGCCATTACCATGGATTGACTTTGTCCCAGCAGAACAGAGCAATGCAATCTGTTCAGTGCTGGTGATCTGGCAAGGACAAATAAAAGTAGTCTGACACCCAGGCAGAAAGACAGGGACTGACAGATGCTGAGTGCAGTGCCCAAACTCACATTAAGTGATAATGGTTCCAAGGGAAAAATTCTATATGCAACACATGGATACAGCTTCTTCTCCGTGATCAAAATGGGTATTTACACAATTCTCAGCCAGAATCCCAAAGGTTTTACTAATACCACACTTAATCCTCAACAGCTTAAATAAAACCCAGTATGTACAGAGGAGGGTGGAGCTTGGAAAAAGTTTGTGCATCAGTTATAGAGAGAACTGATGAGCTCAGCAATAGTTCAGGAGCCTTAAGACACTTTGGAACATCAAGTCCCACTTCTGAAAGGAAGGGACTAAGAATCTGTTCAAGCAGAGACAGACATAGAGAATCTGTTCAATAGAGACAGACACAGAATCTGTGTTCAAGCAGAGACCTTTGGCAGTCAGAGACAACAAAAACCCAAAAAACCCCCAAAACCAACCAAACAAAAAACCCCAAAACAAAACAAAACACAAAAAAACCCCCAAAAAACAAAAAACCCACCCCAAAATAAAAAAGCCCCCCAAACACCACAGGAACTGGAGAAATTCATGCTTGAAAGTAGGAAAGAAAGATCTGTGAAATCTAGCTTTGCTTTTTTGCTCATCCACACACAATCCAGTCTGTTTACACGTATTTGGGATGAAGATTTGCTTGTATGTAGACAGTTTTGCAGAAGATACTGCCTCTGCTTTTGTTTATATCAATCCTGAATTAATTCAAAACTGCCATAATTGCAGAACTGCAAGTGTTTGGGCCAATCTGAGTGCAGTAAGTGGGAAGCCTCTGCCCAGAAGTTTGACCTGACAGATCCTTACAAGGCCCTGAGATGATGTGGAAACGGAGATAACAGAGAAGTGGGAGGCTGGGAAAACCTGGAGAAATGAAGGCAACAAAGAAGGTGAGACATGAGACAGACAGAATTCTGATGAGGAGGAGGAGGAGGGAGAAGGGCAATGCTTCTCTAGCTAACTACGTTTCATTACTTCCTATTGCTGTTGAGAAAGCTCTTTGCAGTGAATTTCAAACCCAAGGTTAAGCTTCAAAATTAGAAACAAATCCATTAAATGAAGATACCAGAGTAGATACAGTGCCCATGCTGCAGTGCTATGGAGTGCCAGGAGTTCTGCTGGGACTCCCTCACAATCCCAGCGAACGACGACGGAAAACTTAATCTGTAGTAACGGACAATTAATCTCTACGAGGAACTTCAGACGGTATTAAGCCACTCAAAATTAAAAATACAGTTCCCACGTACTTAATTTTAGCATAATGTTCAAGACAGATGCTGTGGTTCCAAATCAAAACTACAGACCACAGTTTCTCATACTTTTCATGTGTACATGGTAGGAAGTAATTATCTTCAGCTCCATTCAATTTGCTGCTTGAATGTTCCCCCCAGGGCACTTTTGTGGACAATTTGCTGCTTGAAGGTTCCCCCCAAGCACTTTTGGGGACCTCATGTGGCAAGGGAGGCAAAAGCAGAAGGGAAGAACCTCCCAATCCAGCACTGCTGCCCAGGGAGCGTTTTGTGTAATGTCCTCACAGGGAAAAGAGATTTCTGTGTGAACACTTTGGTTTTAAGCAATGCAGCGACACTGAGAAGCTCTTCAGCAAAAGCAGGGACAAAATCTGACTCACCATTATAGGTTCTACTTGCAAAAGCCTCCCTTCTCTCCTGCATGCCCTAACTCATGCTGGTGAAGCAAACGAGGCAGGTATCCACGCCAGCAAACCCACCTTCTCCCTGGAGGAAGGACACAGAAGTCAGCAAGGAACAGGCAGCCCAGAGCAGGTGAGTGGCAGCCCCACAGCAGCTATTTAGCAAACATTGTTCTGCTCACTGCCCTGACCGAGGGGCTCACTCCGGGGCTCTTTAAGCCTCACAAAGGGTTACACCATGTCATTACAGAATGAGCTGCTAAGAAATAATAAAATATAAAAGCAAAGAACGAAGCCTGAAACAGCTTCTTCAGTGACACATGAACTGCTGCAGCAGTTTTAANAATGGACCAAACCTATAACAGTGTGAAGAACTCGTGACCTGTCGTCCATCTCGGGGTCCATTTTATGGAAGCAGCCTCCGGCTCCCCAGGGTGTGCCTTGAAGGCCTTCAAATAAATCCCTGCCTTTATTCCCTTACTCTTGTCTAGTCTCTGTTTCTGGGTGACTGGAGAAGGCAACATAGGAAGCACAGATAAAGGTTCATTAAATGAGTAAAAATTCATCACCCATCAGCTCTGTGCAGCCACAGGCAATAGGCATGCTGGTAGCCTGTTAATAATTTTAGTTGGTTTGCTTTGGTTGGCTACACTTAATCGCTGCCGACAACAAAACAAATTAAAATTTTTGGGTTTTTTGCCACATCCTTATGCTCAGCATCCCAAAACAACTACCAGGCAGATGCTGATTTGAGGGGTGGAGGGGAAGTTTGTAGCTACTCACAGGAATGAGGTAGGCAGGCCCCTTTTTCTGTTGCTAATACGTTTGCCTATTCAGGAAGGCAGGGGGCAGCTGGCCGGCTGATTTACTTCGGGTTGGGAAGCTCTGCAGTATCGTGTGCCTGTGAGCATGGAGAGAAAAGCAGAACAAGTTTTACTCCAAAAGTGCCATTAATTTACTGTTCTGCATCCATCTCTCATACCCACAACACACTCTGGCCCTGCAATACTGATCTGTAGCACTATTACAGAAAAAATAATCCTATGCTGTGTACATCAGATGACAGCTTCTAAGGAGTCCAGCCCCTTCCTGTTTGGGTCAGATAACCAAAGGAAACACATCTCAAAATCCAGTCTAGAGGGCTGGTTTTCCCCCAGTTTGACCAGTTCTGTCAGTGGCACAACTGAGTAAATTATTCCAGCAGATCCAATACATTTAGACCCTTCTACTCATGAAAAATTCACCTTCAGATTGAGAACGACTCATTTTGTTCCACAAAAGTGATATGATTTAAGAAAACAATAACCCCAAAACCAACAAGCGTTGCAGACTGATCTAAAAGAATCCTCAAGATTAATTAAATTAACAATGAAGCATAGACCTGAGTGGTTTAATGAGCTTTATCTCAAGTGTTTTCCATCCTATGTGAGCAATTTATAGTTTATCTACTTTTAATCTACTTTACCTGCTAAGAAAGTAAAAATGACCTGCACATACTCTTCTTTTACAGCCTGTTTAGCAATACTGTGACCAAATATAATTTTTTTCTTTGACACTGACTAAATACTGCTTCTGTAGCAGTCTATGCATCATTAATCGAAGCCTTAAAACCTAATCTTGTGAAGTTTTTAGGGCTTTCATTCTTATAATTTTTAAATACTAAAAATATGAACTGCGAATTCTCANCAAACGAGGCAGGTATCCACGCCAGCAGCCCCACCTTCTCCCTGGAGGAAGGACACAGAAGTCAGCAAGGAAAAGGCAGCCCAGAGCAGGTGAGTGGCAGCCCCACAGCAGCTATTTAGCAAACATTGTTCTGCTCACTGCCCTGACCGAGGGGCTCACTCCGGGGCTCTTTAAGCCTCACAAAGGGTTACACCATGTCATTACAGAATGAGCTGCTAAGAAATAATAAAATATAAAAGCAAAGAACGAAGCCCAAAACAGCTTCTTCAGTGACACATGAACTGCTGCAGCAGTTTTAACGTGGCAACGATACGGATGGTTGTAGGAACTTATGCAGCATCCAAGCTTTAGGTGATGCCTTGGGTTTTAACTTCTGTACTTTTCAAATCCTGTATTGCCCAGTGTGTGACTCTGAAGTTTCTTACAGCTCCTTAGCTGCTCTCTTAGACCAGACAGACACAACAAAGCTCCTCTGAGCTGTTCAAGGACACTCGGGCTGTCCGNTATGCGGTGTACATCAGATGACAGCTTCTAAGGAGTCCAGCCCCTTCCTGTTTGGGTCAGATAACCAAAGGAAACACATCTCAAAATCCAGTCTAGAGGGCTGGTTTTCCCCCAGTTTGACCAGTTCTGTCAGTGGCACAACTGAGTAAATTATTCCAGCAGATCCAATACATTTAGACCCTTCTACTCATGAAAAATTCACCTTCAGATTGAGCACGACTCATTTTGTTGCACAAAAGTGATATGATTTAAGAAAACAATAACCCCAAAACCAACAAGCGTTGCAGACTGATCTAAAAGAATCCTCAAGATTAATTAAATTAACAATGAAGCATAGACCTGAGTGGTTTAATGAGCTTTATCTCAAGTGTTTTGCATCCTGACTATGTGAGCAATTTATAGTTTATCTACTTTTAATCTACTTTACCTGCTAAGGAAGTAAAAATGATCTGCACATACTCTTCTTTTACAGCCTGTTTAGCAATACTGTGACCAAATATAATTTTTTTCTTTGACACTGACTAAATACTGCTTCTGTAGCAGTCTATGCATCATTAATCGAAGCCTTAAAACCTAATCTTGTGAAGTTTTTAGGGCTTTCATTCTTATAATTTTTAAATACTAAAAATATGAACTGCGAATTCTCACGATTCTTTAAAGTTTCAACCCTCCTAGTTACACTTTCTCCTCTATAAAACAGAAAAAGCAACTGTGTATATACGCAAGAAAATCCACATATTTATTAAATGTATTTCTTTCACAAAAAAAAAGACAGACTAACTAACTCTTTTCTATTTTCCTTTTCCACTCCCTCAGCTAGACTTTTTCCAAGTATATGCTGCAGCACAAATTTATTTCAGCATAACACACCTTTGCTGGGCATCTTTAAAGCCCTTAGACACTACCTGCTCCACGGGCTGAGCTGAGCTCTCACCTGGTGAACCCACGGCACCCACCTGGAATATTAAGTTCACTGTTCTGTGGAACTGCCCTGAAAAGGGAAAATAGCCCCAGTAAGCTGACCAGAAAGAACTCAGTAGTCTCTATATTCACACACAGAGAGTATTTCCAGGTGGTGGTGGTGGTGACAAAACCAAGATATTTTAGGTTTAGAAAATGAAGATACAGCTCCATGCTGTTGGGATCTTACACGCAGATTTTAACAAATTTCTGCTGAATTTCACATGCAAAATTTTACTGGTGTTTTTGACTAAAGATAACACACCTGTGATTCCCAGCGTTATAAGAAACAATCCAAAATGCTCAATTTAGGCATTTTAAAGAGACTGTCCAGATACATTTTCCACTCTTGCCAAAGCCTTTATTTCAAAATTCTAGACTGAAACCTTCGCCTCACATTCACTGTAGCGTTCCTATCGTTATGGGCAGATTGTACAAGTACACATAATTACGCCAAAATTCCCGTAGCGGAAAAATGCTGCTCGAGGCGTTTGAGTTCATCTGATTCCTTTGCAACAGCAGCATTTCCTTCACACACCCCTTAGAGTCACAGCCCCGGGTCACTGACAGCACGTGGGGCATCAGTAACGCTGCTGAGCTGTCCTGGTGCCCTCCCACCCTGCTCAACTGCGGCCCGCTCACAGCACTCAGGGAGAAACAGCACACGTGGAGGGACAGCTCAGAGTGTCACTGTCCCAAGTGTCCCCAGGGCTCTCTGAAGGTCCATTAAAAACAGCTCTTTCAACTGCAGAAGGTAAAAAATAGCCAGAGCAAGTCACTCTCCAGATAGCAAAAACCTGAAGGGAAAGAATGAATACAGAAGGGAGGGCAGAGCAAAGTCTCTCGTGATTTCTTTGCCTCCTGTTAACACCATCCCCGGATGTCTGTGTGCATGCACTGGGTAATAAAACAGAGGGAAATAAAACAGGGAAATGAAAGGAAATATATTGGCGTTTTCCTAATTGGGTTTAATTCATATGACAGCACAAACAGTGGGCAAAGAGATACCGAATGTGTCTTTCAGTGCAGAGGCCAGAGCAAAAGCCACAGTTTCTTTTAAGTGTGAACTACAGATTTAAATGAAATTGTCACTGCCAACACAAGCAATGAATTTGACCTCGGTATTCAAGTCTACATTCAGCTATTTGATGATTCATCCACAACGAAAGAAAAACAAATGGCACTAGAGTCAAACTGAAACAACCACAAGAAAATTCTTCTAGAAAGAACATGAAACATTTACAGTAAGTTCCTGTAAAGGTTACTAACACTTTCAAAATTCAACCCGTGTCTTGTTTATGGCATAACCAAACTGCGACAATCTCTGATGACTCAGGAAGCTTTTGGTGACAGAGGTGGGATCACCAAGATAGTGGAAAGCTTTCTGTACATTCCCTTTAGCTCCCAGAGCACTCTGAGGCAGTCTGGTTGTGTGTCAGCATCCGTGGTAACAGCATGGAGTGACAGAAAACACAGCAAATGTTTGACTGGTCAAAAGCTGGAGACAGCTTTTTACAAGGGAAAACTCTCTTTTTAATTAAGACCTTACACACTACACAACATTTTTTATCACAAAATCAAAGGCACTTTGCTTTTCAGGCACTTCAGGCCCACGCTAGCAAGATACCAGATCTCAACTCTCAAGTTTATCAATTATCTACATTCATCTTCTGAAATAAAATAGCTACAATCTGAATTGAACAAACAACAGATGTTATCCCCAGTCTCCACCTATCTGCCTTTAGCACTTTCCCAGCACAAGCAGTGTGCACTGACTCAAAGGTGATGCTAAATCCCAGAAGGCCCAAACAGGGGGATTCCTCCTCCTTCTCTGCCCCTCTGGTTTGGGCCACTTGGTGACACCTGCTCTGGAGATTGCCTGAGTTGTCTGTAAACATGACTGAGGAATAAATACGAGATCATAAAGTTTGTTTTTACCTCCCCAGTACTGTGAACACCTACGCTTTATTGAACATATTCATCTTTTAAAAACACTATTAAATAAGTAGCTGGTTTTTTTCCCCCTGGCCACTGAAAGCTGAAAATTCTCATTTAAACGAGAATGTACGTCCTTCATTCATTCATTCATTCCTAAGTGGCACAAGATGAATGACTTTTGACATGTATATTCCTAATTTCTGATGATTTCCAGTTAAATTATCTGCCCTAAATTTCGGAGAAAAAGCTATTTCTGAATCTTATCCACACGGAACTCCTCCAGCCCAACAGTAACTGAAAGCCATCAGCAAAGCAGATCCTTGGGTGGTGGCTGCAGGAGGAAAATCTATTGCCAGAGAGCTGCCCAAACTTCAGCAGCTCAGCGGAGTGCACTGCTGCAAACAGAGCTGCCCCTTCGGAAAGAATACAAAAGCAAGAAATTGAATTTACTCTCTTACACTCAGCACCAACCACCCACTGTGCTGACTTCACAGGGAAACACGGCCATAGCTTCACCCTTCCACACATTTTTACAACACTTCACCAACTTCATAGGGACAGCTTCACTTCTGGACATAATAAATGCCATTTGACTTTTGAAAGAATTATATTTTATTAACTGCAAAGCATCCCTCCGGACACAAAACCTGACAAGCTCCCAGCCCAAAACTAGACCACACAGTACGTATGGATTGCTGAAGACTCACAGCATAAAGTGCAATCTCCTATTGACTTTAGCTTCATCTCATGAGACCCATTTTCCTTTAAATTCTGTTTCACCTCATAAAGCCTGATAATGCTAAAAAAAAACAAAAAGACTGACTTGGAGGTTAGCAAGAGCTTCCTGTAAAAACTGGGAACCTGCTACTGCTTCATGTAATCACAGAACCATTGTTTCTCCTCTGTTGGCTTCTTGGAACTGAGGGCTACGGGAGAAGAAGGGGGGACAATGGCCTGGCTGCCCACCATGGCACAGCTGAGCCACGGGAAGGGCAGGGGGCTGCCCTCAGAGAGCCACTCAGGTGGCCCATCTGTGCCCATCCGGGATCCTTCCGGCAGCTCCTCAGGGATGAGACACGGGCAGGAGAAGGAATGGAGGGCATCAAAGGCACCAAAACATGCACCAGTCTGTGCTTTCCTCAGTGATTGCTTCTACGCCCTGAAACGCCAGCAGAGCCAGCCTGACCTCTGTGCAAGAGAAGGCAATTAAGGAAAAAGAAAAATGACTAAGGGAAATTCTCCCTATGATTTAATGAGGGGGGTGTGTGTGAGAGAATATATTTTGAAGCACAGGCAATAACACTTCTATCACTCAAAATAGGTACCTATAGCCCAGATGTCAATGAAGGTTTTTTCAAAAAACAATTACTCAAAATCTCTTTTTAGAGGAAGACCAAAAAGAATTAAACCGTCTTTCTTGTTTTTCAGAGATGCTCTAAGTGGAAAACACGATGATTATATGATGAGCTGTCGCTCGGCTACAACCCACTCAGTTCTATTACTGCTTGCTCCAGCTACTTTAACATTCAGCCATCTCAGTTACCTTTTATACTCACGGCATGCAGGAATTATCAAATGCCCCTTACCACACAGGGCAATGCCTGCCCTCAGAGGCCGAGCTGATTTGATCTCTTCGTGCTTTGCTGGAATTTAGGACTGCACTGTGAAAAGGAACCCTGCCTCCGTATCATTTGAATTCCTGCACCACACACATTTTTCTCTGCCCTTCCTTTTGCTATCGAGAAGACCGAGGTTACCGAGTACAGCGCACCATTTGCATATCAAAAGCAGTACACTTTACATAAAAATGAAAAGCAGGCACTTTGCTGGTTTCAGTGACTAAGAGCTCAAGATTTCCTTCCTCGGAATCTGTAACTTCAAATTCAGGTGTAACTCAGTTCATCAAGTCCGGTTCAGATAAATATTATAAAAATTAAGAAGCTTCCCCGCCACCAGTGTTACCTGATACTTAATTGCCAGAGACATTTTCTTTCCAGATGCTCTTCTTCTGGAGCAGTTAAAGATTTCACTGCCTTACCTGAAAGAACAAAAGAGAAACATGCAAACAAGTTCAGAGATCATAAAAAACCAATTATTATTTACCTCAATTTATATATAACGTGTTCGAATGCTGGATGGTACGACCTCACTCACTGGGGACATTCAATCTCTTCCTCCAGCTGGCCACCCTGGGCTCAGGTGTGTCAGATTTTGTTAGCAAAAGAAGCAGGATGACACTCTGCTCCACCTTACACCAGCAAAAGAACATATACACAAAATATTATTCCAGGTTACTGTAACCTCACGCTGAGAGAGCAGCCTTGCCCTAAGTTTCTACATGGAGGGCTTCTTCTGAAACAAAATGTCCAACCCTGGTGTTAACACACACACACAAGTTTTTAGTGCAGAACACGTGCATGAACTCTGACTTGTGACCTTCAGCAAGCTCCAAGACACCCAGCCTCGAGACTTTATTTATTATTGCACCAGTTTTTCTCAACGGGAGGCAGAATTGATTCAAGCACAAGCCTGACTATCTGCTGAAGTGAACATGCCCCTCATTTTATCACCTCTAACCTTTACACCCTTGATCAGATCAATTGCTATCAACCTGAAAAAACCACCACCCACCCCCCAGAAAGCAGGTGGGCAAATGAATACAATACTACGAAGACATTCACAATTCTCTTTCTGAAAAAGACCCTTCCTGTACCTCAGCAGGGGTGTGCAGCCGAGTGCCTGCCGTGCCACAGAGGGGTGAGACTAAAGACACAAATTATGGTATTATCCTCGTGAGGGACAACATCTGGCCACGTCTGTGTTGCTCCCCTGCCCTTTTTTACTGATGGTCACGTACACCAGGAAGGTGAGTGCAAAAAGGCTCCAGAACAGGTAAGATAAAGATGCAACCACGTCCCCTCTCCCCCCTAACGTGACTGTGAGGTGTGACATCAATTTTAATGACTTCCTTGCCTAGAGACCTACCTGGCCACCCACTCACGCAGACAGAGCCATGAGGTGGGAACGGAGAAGGAATGACTCGGAGAAAGCCCGGCTGTTTGCCACGGTGTCTCACTGCTCCCAGCACCAACAGCCGTGGGTGGTGCTCGAGCTGGCCTCGACCCTGCCAAATCCCTCTTCCACTGCTTCCCGCCATTAGAAATGGTGATGTGGTTGCAAGTCCTACCATGAATAAATGGCCAATTTCATGAGGAAGATCTATCTGCTTGAGATGGTTTAAAAGAGAAACGGGCAATTCTCGTGCTCAGGAGAATCACGTGAGTACACTGGACTACACGTTCCTTTGACCTGTTTATCATTCACTACTCCCCTAAAACCCTTGTTAAATCCTCAGAGATATCTCTTGTTAAATCCTCAGAGATATCTGATCTATTTCCTTATATGTCTTCAATTAAGAGTCAGATCATTTAAAGAAACTGTACTGGATCAGAAACAAGACCAGTACTTAAAATCAGTCTCAGGAAACTTCCTTCCATTTTCCTTCTTTTTTTTCCTTAAAGCACACGGTGCGATGGCAAACTCATCAAACACAAAAGTGTTTATGAGTACGCTGCTGTTTGCATAGGAATCTTAATATTAATCCCCTTTCCTTTTAAAAAATGTTACCAAATTCTCGGACACATTTCTGTGCCTCACACGAAGCCAGTGCTGCCAGCACCACGTTTGAAGAGAGAAGGATCAGCACAGTGGATGCACACAGACACCACTGCCATCACTCCCTGAACCCTCACAGGATTACCACTCTCCTGAAATGCCATGTCCTTCTACTGCCCTTTGAGTGATAAAAGGGAGACCTCCTAAAAGTGCAAGTTTGCCTCGGCTGTTGAATCACGCATCTTACGGTGAATAGTTCTCTCAAACTGCTGCCAAAGCAGACACTTAATTTGCTAATTATTCCCAGAAAACTGCACCCATCTTTCTACAAGGACTTGCTTTTGTGGGTCCTAGATCTGTGCCGATTGTTCCGAGACCCTGAGAAGCCGAGATGAGGCACATGGGGTGTTCAGGAACCCGGGTTCCCTCGCCTGACTGGAGCCAAGTGTGAGAAAAGCAGCCACGCTTCGGTCCATTAATGCTGATCTCTGGCAGTCTGCACTAAACACTAACGAAAGAAAAGGATTTTCCTGTAAAATTGCACAAACTGGTGAGAGAGAAAAGGCACACAGAACATAAATAAGTACGGACACCTGGCAGAGACCAGTGTGATCTAAGGTAGGTTGGAAAACCGCTGGCACGTTCACAAGAATAATCACATTCAAGCCAAGGCTGACTGCATACCCTAATGGAGAAGAAACTTAAAATTCTCAATTCCAACAACATATACAAACCTCTTTAAAAAAAAAAAAAATTCTAATTCGGCTGTCAAAACTGTCTTTTGTGTCCTGCACCATCTTCAGTGCAATCCTGCCTTTCTGCCTGCCTGATGTATTCAGAGGTTGTTGCTGGAGCCACTTCCTCTTGTCTGTCCTATTTAACTAATGCAATTCAAGAGAATAAAATAAACTATTTCTGCAATAGCAGGAAGGCACATAGTGAACTGTGGAATACCAAATCTACCAATTCACTTTATTCACTGGCTACAAATTTTACCCATAATACTTCTCTGTAACTGACTGACACTAAAACAGAACAAATAATTCAGTAATCACACCTGCACCCAGAACAGTCTGTCTTGTTCAGAACTGAGGTCATCCAGAGAGGGGAATTTGCAGTGCAGCTGCTGTACTTTACATAAACACAGAGCTTCCATGGAAATTTAAATGCTTGCTTCTCACCCCTCCTGCCTTTTTTTTTTTTTTTTAATATAATTTTCCTATACTCTTTGAAAAACTGTAAATTTTGTGGGCAGCTATGGGGTTTTTTCCTATTTTGAGAATGAAATATATCAAAAAATTATTTTCCCTTGTAAACAACAGAACTGTCTGATGATTTTAGTATGATACTAACAGAAAGTCCCTAACTATTTTTACAGCATAAGAAACAAAATTTTAAACTGCTGAACTCTACTTTTTCAAAAGCAGGCAAGACAAGAGTTTTAAAGGAGAAATGCCCAATATTTTAGATTAAGTGTTCCAAGCTGATGTTTTATGCTTACGTGGTTATAGAGTTTCACTGGCAAAATGACCCAAGGATGCACTCACTTCTTCACAATGCCAAGTTCCTCTCCAAAAATGACCCCCCTCCTCCTCCTCCACATTTTTTATTATGCTAAATAGAATAGTTATTGTTATTTCTCATGTGCTAAATCAGTGTTATTTTCACAACACCCTTAATGATTCACTCTCATCAAAGGCATTTCCCCATGAACGTCACCTCAGTCGTTGTGGAAGCCACATTCTAAACATTTCTCAGACCACGCTGGTAAATTCTGAAATTCAGATGTGATGTACAGGATAACCAGGCTTACACTGAAAGCCACCATTTACCAGACAGTAGAAAGTTCTGAACACAACTCCGTGTTTACTAAACTCCCAGCTAACTTCGTTACAATATCTATTTGTTCATGTGTCATTAACCTACATCAAAACACATTCAAGCTATCATTTGGCAAATAGCCCTGCGAGGGTGCGGAGCCTTATTTACCGATGTTTTGGAAACAAATTGCAAAATGTAAATAGCAGATATTTCAGAATTGGCCAGTCTAGGG
This sequence comes from Mystacornis crossleyi, assembly GCA_013400655.1. Classification (NCBI taxonomy): domain Eukaryota; kingdom Metazoa; phylum Chordata; class Aves; order Passeriformes; family Timaliidae; genus Mystacornis; species Mystacornis crossleyi. Next base: position 23,712 of record VYZQ01057526.1, read on the forward strand.
GTTCGAACTGAGCCCAAGTCCCTCCCTGCAGCAGGCTGGGAACCCTGCCTCAATAAGCATTCTTAGTAGGACCCACTGAAATTCTCACCTCTATTGGCAGAATAAGCAGGAAGATCAATAACAACAAAAGGAAGTCTATTTGCACATTTCGATGCATTAAAATAATGCAGGAGTTCCATTCTTCTCTTTTCAAGTTCCTGTGTATGTGTAAAAGGAGATGAAGAAGCAAAATTTTCCGTTTCAACGACGGATTGTGTTAAAAACAGCACCAGGAGATGAAAATGTCTCTGCCAGTCCAGCTGAAAGTCATCTAGTCAACTGCTATAAAAGTACTTACTGAAATGAGTGGCACAATCACCATTACTCCAATAACAAAGACTCCTCTCTGAAGCTAAAAAAAATTACAACATGGTTGTTTTGCACTTCTACTAAGCGTCCTTGCATTACATCAGCTTTTGCATCAAAGCTGGTAGTGCACAGAGGAAAGCAAAGCCCATTTTATGAAGTGATGTAATCGAGCCCAGCATCTCTCTGGGGTTTTTTTGTTCCTCCGCTCACAATGACAGCAGCCTGCTCTGCCTCTTCACCAGTGGAGAGCAATGACGGTTCTTCACCTCTGCTCACACATTTCTCTGTTCTCTTCCTCCTGCTTGCACATCCTGACACATTAAGAGCCACTCGCATTCCGGCGGGACACAAAACAACACATCCCTCTCCTCGCTCCTGCCCTCGGTGTTTCCAGCTGTCGAAGACAACCGTCAATATCTGGCTGGAGGAAGCGGGCAGAGGGGAAGGAGGAATCTCAGGCACATCCGAGCGCATCAGAACCCCGGGAAGTTGGCCATGCATTGACAGCGTGCATCCCACGCTGCTCAGCAGCCGTGAGCGAAGCGCAGCAGACACTTGGCCGCCCACCGAGCTGACCCGCACGGGTTCCCAAGGAGTTCGTCTGCCCCGTGGCACCCCGGGTGTTTAATTGCCACCCACAGCCAGCCGGGCTGCAGTTCCACGAACAGCTGGGTGCTGCCAGCATCGTCCTCTGCCTGGGGCCAGATGTGCTTCCAAGGCTCCCAGGAACTCTTGCAACTCACTCCGCTTTTCCGAGTCCGTGTCTACGCCTGTAAAATGAGACTAATTATACTGATCTTAAAAAGAACTTAACAGCAACTGAAGAGAAGTTGATTCACTTGCCATTGACATAATCCAGCCCTGGAATTCCCCATCTAATTAATTTTCTCGTCTGAGACACAACATCTAGGCCAGAATACATTAAAGAAAATATATTTACACATGGAAAGTACTGTAAGGCTTAGGGATACATGTGATCTGTTACTGAAGCCGACCAGCAAACACACAGCACATTTTGTAAATTTTCCTACTAAGAATTTGCTTGGATCTGCACAGTAGCTGGTATTAAAACTCATCTAAAGATGAAAAAATATCCACCATCGAACAAACCAACCTATTAACCAAACAATCCCCCCAATCTCCACTTCTTCCATGTTTTAAACTGCTAGGAGAAACTAATAAAGACAAAATAGCTTTTTTTTTTTTTTTTACCTTTTCCACTGAATTAGATCTTTTGCAAAGTTTAAGGAAGGCAACATCATGGAGCACCTAATGCAAACTGCAATAAATGTAACCTTGCCACAGACTGAAGAAATTAAATGTCATACTGGATAGTTATGTACATAAGATTATCGCAGATTCCTTTTGTTATCCCGTTCATAAATTCATCTGAAGTCAGAGAAATAATTTTCATATTTTCTATTATAAAATGTAGACAATAAGAAAAATATGATTCTCTGTAGCTGAACTGCCTACCTCAATCCCTAGAACTGATTTTTATTTGCCAACTGTCCTACCCATTAACAAAAAGGAGCACAATCCCCCCACATCTGCTCTATTTTTTGAACATCTTACCAAGTAACATGCAAAGAAATGAGCAAATATTTCACCAACTCGAAGTCAAATGCATAAGAATAAAGGCATTATAAATATAAAAAAATACAAGTGAGTTTTTATGGACAGAAAGACAATGTTATGCACACATTAAAAGGTATATAGATATTACATGGTTATAGAATCTATATGCAACACATAGGTAGATTGTATTTATACTGCATCTATGTTATCTATATGTCTGTGTATTATGGATATATTTATATCGATATAAACATACATACTTTTATCTCTCAATAACACGGATCTCTTAACTAACATCAACTACCACCAATTTTTTTTTCCCATTTGGGAGAAACTGTCAATTTAAAATGGAGAACTTGATATACATTTATCCCTAACCCTATGGTAAGCCATGCAGTTAGAGCCTGAAGGATTTATTTAATATTCTTTTTACTAGCAGCTGACAGACATCTGACAACACAGAAATGCAACATTTCATTTAATTTCTCCACAGGCTGATTTCACTGAGCCCCAGATGTTTTAGCAGAAGAAAGAGAAATTCCACATTTTTACGGTGGGGGATGGGAAATTTGTTTATAACAAATGGCCCCTGCTTTAATAATTTGTATCAAAAGTTAAGAGGCATTAACTTAAAAAAAAAAAAACAAATTAAAAAATATCCTAAGTGGTAGTTAATTCTTGGTTCATCAGCTTGCTTGTGTTTTGTTTGGGGTTTTTTTTGTTTTTTTTTTTTAATTATTTCCTTTGTTAAGGTACCATGTGTGGCAGGAATTTTCTAGAGGACATCCTTATTATTTCCTTATTATCCCCCTAAACTTATCATCATATCAATTCTTCTCCCTCTAGAAGAAAGAAGGCGAATTACAACCGAAGTAGCTCTTTCTAGTGTCATATCCCAGGCATGAAGCACTACATAATAAAATGCAACGAGAAAAAAAAAAAATTACAATAATCCCTAAAATGCTGGTAAGGTGCTTATGCTCCATTCCACTCCACGAGCCCTCCAGAAGGATTGATTCCACGCCTTTACGTAACCGGCAAGATCTTGAGAAACTCTTCCGAGGGTTTTCCCCAGCCGGGACACAGCAGCACGTCTGGAGCACCCGAGACTGCAGCCCTGAAGTTTGTCAGATAACTGAAGGCAGCATTTCAAAATAACTAAAGGCAGCATTTCAAAATACACTCGCTTGCTACGGTGTCAGGCAAAGTAAAGAGCTCTGAGCCCCCGCACAAAGGTCAAAGTGAAGAACCAAACCCTCGGTAGAACCACAGACCAAAGGGACTCAAGCACAGTGAGAAGATGTAAGTAACACGTAATTTAAGGAAGTCCAACTTTTCAACGTAACAGCTTGGCCAGTAGCAGAAATCTATCAGAAACTAAACTGAGTCTGATGTATTCACTTTAAAGGTAAGTAATTAAGCTCTTTTTGCACTTGTTAGATTGCATTTTGTCTGAAATGCATATTGTGAGCAAGACAGTTGGAGAATGATGAGTTATGGGCTGTTTATGAAGAACACAAGTGCACTATAAAATGACCATCGCCTCATAATAGAGATATTACCACAGCCTATCGAAAAAGAAAGTATCTTTAGCCTGACTTCAAGTGACTGAATACTGCTCAAGTACATTTCCAACCTGGCATAGTTTCATCAGCACTACCTTTCACTGAAAGGAAAATAACCCTGTATGTTAGTTAGAAAATTAACCCTTTATGTTGTCAGCTGACTAACGAAGAATTACACACGCAGCGACTTAAATATAATTTAAACCTCAGCAAAATATGCCATCCTCCCAGAAAAAACAAACATGTTCCATAGTGATACTGGCAGAGCATCTTTACACGTGAATAAACCAGAAGTGCACACAGGCTAACATTCAACAGAAAGTCAAGAACAGAACTGGGCCTGCCTAAAATCTCCAACTGAGCAACCACGGCACCGACTGGAAGGACACTGGGCAGCACCGGAGAAAGCCAGCCCCAATTTTAGCAGTCAGAAATTACAGAGGGGGTTACGGCTGGAAGGGAATTGAGCAATAGGCTGGAGACAAAACAGGGCAACTGACCATAAACAGAGTTTCAAGCACTACAGAGTCACAGCATTATTATCCTAAATTGCATAAAAGAGAGGGCATTGCTGTTTTAAAAAAACTTCCACGTAACCGAACTGTAGCAGTAGCTGGCAAAATGAGCCCTGATCGTCAACAAGGTACATCTGTGATGTAAGTTAATTGGAATATTTCCCGCTGAGACAAACTGAAACAAAAACCCACCGAAAGAGGAGGCTGAGATGCCTAATAGAGACAATGAGAAAACAAAATCTTTGTTATCTTTCACTCTCTTTCCAGATACTCATCTACCAAAGATGTCAAACAGATAATATGCCAGAGGCAGCAACACAGCAGGAAAGGGATTCCAGGTGCTAACCTCCCGTAACTCTGCCTTACATGTGGGGCATCCTAAGGATGGAGTTACAGTTCAAACTTCAAATGGAACAGAAAAGCTTTTGAAACACCGTGCAAAACAATAAACTAATTAACACTCAAGCGGACGTGAGGACACACTGTAGATCATCATTGCAACAGTATTTACAAAAGTCCTAAATGGCTTCACCAAAGAGCCAGCTGAGATACACTTTGTACAGGACAGCCAGATTTTTCCCGATGCCTGGTGCCGCTCAGGGCAGTCACGTATTTCAGAATAAGAAACCAAGAACAGGGATCCCAAACCGTGATCACCATTTGAACTGTGCTTCTCAAGAATCTGTGGAGGTTTTTCCAGATAAAAGAGGTTTCTAGATGAACGTGCACTTTTTTTTTCCCCCCATCTCTAAATCACATCTCTGCAATTACTCATGGAACACGGTGAAGACTGGCTTGGTCCATCTGCTGCCCACCGCAGCGTGGTCCCTTCCCCACCCCCGTTATCTCTAGTTAGGTTCTCCAGGAGCTGCTGCACTGGAAATTGAGTAGCTTTCATTACGTCTCACGCTGCCATTTAGGATTTTCCTGTCAGAAAACAAACCGAGTATTTCGGACAGACGGGACGCCAAGGTCTCTGTTTGAGGCAAGCCGGATTTCTCTGCCGTGTGCAAACCGCTCCTCCTGCACATCTGTGGGACAGCTGAGCTGAGCACGCGCCGTCCACACATCCAGGATTTCTCCGCGTATCTGGAGGAGCTGTGACTCCAGCTGAATGTCCCATGGCTTGGTTAGAGTCACGACAGGAATTCCCAGGCCATCATCCAAAGGCCTCACAAAGCGCCCAGACAAGAACCAGCTTCACACCAGGGCCAGACACAGAAACCCACAGAAGCCCAGAGAACAAATCACTGAAGCAGGACAGAAAGCCCTTCTTTGGTAAAGGCTGAACTTCCTTAGAACTGGTCATTCTGACACTGGCTTCAGGAGGAAAGGATTATCATTCTAGGGCTATCAAAATCCTTGGAACGCAGATGGCAAAATTCACTATATTACAGTGCTACTTTTATTGGCTTTAATGTCCCTAAAATTTAGAAGCTTTTGTCTGTGTTTGGCAAGAAAAGAAAATAAAACCGCTTTTTCTCTATAGCTTCATCCTCAAAAATAAATAATGCAATGCAGTCAATATTCTCCAGATCCTTTGGAAATTCTCACTCTAGCTAAATGTTATTTTATTGCTGCAGCAGATATTGACCGATATTCCAAGACAGTGAGCTCCCTGTTCAGATTATCTCCATCTCCCTAATAAGAACATTTTCTAACTGCAGGAGGGCAGTTCTTGCTGGAGAAGGAAAAAAACCCTATCACCTTTCATAAGGGATTTGTTGTCTAGATCAGCTTCAGGGTGTACATCTGTGTGCCACAGACTTTACAAATACTGTCAACTCCACAGTAAAAACAAAATTCTGCTTCTATTACTGCATGTTCCATCTGAGACATCAAGAAGAAATCATAATTTTAATTCTATGACTACTTATAAGGACAAAACAAACATTATAAATAATATTAGCCAGAGACACCAAACCACCACCTCCCTCTCTTGTAACCTGAACAGAGGGGTGTTATCTTAGGAACAAACACCGAAGAGATGTCTGGGGAGAAACTGAATTAAACAGCAACCAATTCTTCCCTAAAATACAGGAACATCTCCAGAGGACCAGGAAAAAGCTTTTGAGATGTAACCTGAATCAGTATTTTTGCTAAATTTGTGTAAATTCTTACGGACTTCCACCAGAGCAGCTGTCTAAGCAGGGCTTTTACAACCCACCCCAGTACACGCACCCTCACGGTTTTATCTACATTTCCTGTCTCAATTTGCTTTCCTGACAAGTAAAGGTTTGCAAATTATTCCCAAACGAAACAGCAAAGACCTGTCTGGGAGCTCGATGAAGACATTTGTCCCTGAAGGAACGCAGATAGCAAAGAGTCCCAACACGGAAACTTGTGCTTGGAGAGGGCCGGGATTTACTCCACTGGAAATCCTCTCCCCCGTGGACTATTCCAAATGCACAGAAAATTGGAGCCAAACGGAACAGCCTGGAGACTCCCCCTGAGCAATGCTTCCCTCGACCTTGCAGGCACTTGTCAGACCCAAGCACTCCCATCCAAAATGCTGCAGCGCTACCTGACTTGGACAGGGCACGCAGTGCAAGTCTCTGAAAATCGCAGATAATGTGCAATTCATGGCTGCTTGTAAGCACGTGGGGTTTCCCATGGAAGAGTCCTGCTGGAGTGAGGATTTCAGCAACGATCACTGCTGAACCCTTGAAGTAGCTTAGAAAATCAGCATAATGTAGATATCCTCCCTCTCTATATAAAGTAATACATTCTTTACATTTTTATATTATTTTCTCAAATTTTCAGCCTAGATTTCTTAAATTCGGTTTAAAACAACGTGTAGTTATTGCAACGTATTTTTGGACTAATACAATATCGTATGAAGAAAAGGTCAAAAGGTCTTTAGGAAGTCTAGGAGGACCTGATGCTGTTCCAGGGATCAGAAAACCACCAATACCTGCTGCATGCTGCTCACAGTTAACTGGAATTTTCCCCTATTATTCTGCCCGTGCAATGTGCCAGTGGACAGATGGCAGCAAGGTACAAAATACGCAATGGACACAGATCAGCTGCGTGACAGGGAATTTGTATATTTTTCCAGTGTATCCAAGTTTACGTCAAGAATGAGCCCTTTAAAAAAGCAAGTGTATTTACGAGCGTGTATAAATAAAGGAAGCATATATTAGCATATTCCCGTATACTTTCATAAATTAATTTTTTTAATGAACAGAAGGGGAAGGGGATTTTTCTTCTTTCTCGGGGCTTCTTCAATTGCAGCCGCGATTGGCCCCGTCGGAAAAGGAAGGTGAAACGTGCAAGTGGGGAAACATCCACACAGTGCTGTGCAAAAATGAAAAAGAAAAGAAAAAGGGGTCAACAACGACAGAGCTGCACACACCAGAAGGCTGCACAACGCCCTGCAAGAGGCTCCCCGTGGTCACAGGTTTTTATGCCCATGGGCTGCCTTGAAGGGCAGCACCTTGTGATTTACAACATGAGCAAACTCACGCCGTAAGACATTTCCTCTGAAAAGAACATCCACAGATTTCCTTACTCATCCAGTTAGGCGCACGGAATGATGTGTACACTGAGAAAGCTTCTGTCTTCATTTTTCCCTTAAGTGCAGTGACCACAGGAATGCTAAGATTCCAGAAAACAGCGAAACTGTTCTTTGTCAAGGTCTGTAATACAAAAATCATAAGCAGGGAACTGCAGTCAACCCGCCCTGAAAACTTGGTCAAACATTGGTTTTTTTGACCTGAACTAACAACGACTTGTTAATTTGAAATTTCACCAAACGTAAACCAGAACGATTAAAGTTACAGCTGGACTCATTCAAAAAATAAACTGAAATATTTACTGTTTCTTCAACAGCCTGGACAGCTAAAAAAATGTAACAGAAAGGCGTTTACTGGGTGTTTTTTCCTCCCACTTCACTGGATTTTTCTCAAAAATGAGTAGATTCTGCCATTTACTGGAGATGTAAAGATATCACTTTTAAAGGAAAATTATTAGTAAAAAGTTCATCAGAGTTTTGTAATGAACAAAGGCAAAAAAATTAAACAAAAATTTTTTAAAACCAGACTTTTAACCAATTAAATTTGTTCTGAACATATCATAATTTAAAAAATTGATATTTTATCCTGGTAAATTTGAGAACCTAATTTAAGTCCAAGTAGTAACTCAGAAGACAGCAGTGTAATTCAGGGTCTCTGAACGCCTAACTCCTGTGTAAGACCAGCCAAGGAAATTAATTCTGTCATTTTTGTATGACGCCCGCGACTTCCATCTGAAGGGAGTTAAATCCAGTTGGTCAGTCACAAGAGGTGTCCCCCGGGGCTCAGTTTTGGGGCCAGTCCAGCTCCAAATGCCACCAAGCTGGGTGGGAGTGCCCACTGAGGTGCTGGAGCAAGCTGGCCTCTTCTCTCACACATCTGCAGGACCAGGGGAAATGGCCTCAGGCTGGGCCAGTGGAGGTTCAGGTTGGATGTGAGGAAGAATTTCGTCACTGAAAGAGTGGTTAAGCACTGGAAGAGGCTCCCCAGCAAAGTGGTGGAGTCCCTCCTCTGTCAGAGTTCAGAAAAGGAGAAGATGTGGCACTTTATGACATAATTAGTGAGCGTGGTGGTGTTTGGTCCAAGGTTGGGCTTGATCATCTTGGAGGTCTTTCCCAACATTAATACTGCTCTGATTCTATTCATTGAAGCCACAAAATTGAGTTTAGGAAGATAATTGGCACTGATTAAAAGGCTTCAGCTGGTAGGAAACCCCTCAGATTCCAGATGGTGATTTAAACTTGCCACTGAAAATTTGGTGAACTTGCATCACTCAGCTCCATTTTCTAACTCATGGATCTCATTATGCCATGTCTATGCCTAAAAAGATATTCCTACTATCATTAGTCTTCTTCTCCGTTCTGGTAATTTTAGGCAACAATTAAATCTCCTCTTATCCTTTCTTCCCCCCCATAAGGTAAATAGTTAATTTTTATTTTCACAGAGCTTGTCTTGTAAGAACAGATTGTAGAAATTTCAGCTCTCATCTCACATACAGGCAGATCACTGCTCCTACACTACTGGAAACCCACTTCCAAAAAAGAAACAGTAAGAGATTTACCCTTAGGCTTTAAAAAGATACTTTTACAGCTCTCTGAAGTCCCACGTTGGTGCTACAAGCAGCCAGCAGGGTTCTACATGCCAGCACAGGAGGTGTGGGCAGTCAGGACAGGGACCCCGGCAGTCACACCCGGGACTCGCTGCCACTCCTTTCCCATCCCAAACTGCTCACTGGCACTTGGCACCCTGACAGCTGAGGACACCTTTCAGTGGAACTACACCTTCACCTCGCCTGTTTTAGCCTGTGGACTGTCAGGCATGGCCATAGGTTTTCACCTTAAGGCGTTTCCTTTGTCTGGAAATAGTTAGTGCATCTCACACGAAGACAGATTTCCTTTTCATTCGTAGAGCATGAATTTTCTTTCTGACTAGAAAACAATCCAGTTATAAACACAGAGCCCTCCAAACTGCAGAATGTTGCCCCTCACGCTTGCGTGGGTGGGCTGCGAGCCTTCGCTGATCTCTAATCTCACAGAAACCTTTACTAAACAGACCTCAACAAGTTTGGGAAGGGCCTTCCTATTTCAACCAGTACCAGGCAAAGCTTTCAAAGAGTATCTGCAAAATAGAAAAAACCCACATCTACGGATATGGAAGAGGAACTGCCAAACAAAGCCAGGTAATATTTAAAAACATTGTTCTATTTTGAAAAAGTCTTCTGGGGTCGCTCTTTTCAGATATGTCAGAAATGCTCAAGTTTTAACTTTGAAATTGAGACCTACTAAGTGACTTTATGACAGAAGACTGCATTGTAGTAAGCAAACACAAGGCACTGAACTATAAATCCAGATAAATTTTCTTTTATCACTTCCTAACTTCCCAGTCTTTGGATTTTCAAGCATAGTCTTCTGCTAATGTAGCTCTTGCAGTATGGATTTTTGTATTGTTTGCTTATTGTACAAGCAAACAAACCGCCGACTTTCGGAACAGTTTTTGCTGTGCGGATAACAGGCAATGCCTTTTTCTGTCAAACTGCTGGAAATATCAGGTGAACTGCCATTATCAAGTATGTTCTGGAAATATGCAATTTCTGCGTGTTACTGGAATAAAGCTCAACAAAACTGCATGAAAAATCCGTGTCTCAAAAAGGATTCAACCAAGCCCCCAGAATGCCTTATTTATGATAGATGAATGATAGAATGATATATATACATAGCAACTATTTATAAAAGCAGGTAATCAACACTGGGGTACAATTAGCGGGTTTTAATTCCAAAAAGACTTAGTATGTTCACTGGCATGGCATCCAGCAAGCAGTGAAATGGATCCTGGTATGGTTTTCCCTCTCTGAAGTCAAAATGGCAACAAAAGCCCCCACTTTGTTCTATTTGTTGACGTTTGTTGACAGAACCTCAGCAGCCATGCATCTTCCCACCTCACAAAAATCAGCCTATATATTTCATCTACCATTTACTGCAGAGTGGAAGACAAACGCCGAATCCTTTTACAAAACCTCTTCATTTCCTGGCCACTCCTCTGAAGAACTGGAGCACTCATTAGATGAGATACTTCAGTGCCAGAGGCAAAGCTCTTCGGGCAACTGCACAGGGCTGCAACACTGAGCTTGCAAAGAAAGATCACCCAAAAGATGTGAGACCCCAGCGCTCCCCAAGTTATTTGGCTTTCAAATATTAACAAATGACAAGGACAGAAGGAGGATTTCACTCACTGAACACACGGACACTGTGTATACACGGAACAGGGAGTCTCTACCTTTAAAGCATCAGCATCTCTGGGGGGGGAAAAAACAGGTAAAAAAAGCAGAAAAAAACACCCCAAAACCCAGCCAAACAAACAAACAAAAAACCCCAATACCCACAGATATCAACAAAATGACAGGCATGGCAGCTTATGCCTCTTTTGCAGAGATCTTTTTACTCAATGACTGATGGGGCAAAATAGCTGCCACTTTAAGTGACACCACATACACTGCAGAAATGATGAGATTTTTTGCAAGCAGGCAACCTTTCAGTAAACTTAGGAAAGTTTAACAGGAGTTTTCCAATGTCTAAATATCAAAATATTTAGTGTGCTCTACTGTATCTGGCAGACTCTGTTGTCTCTAACAGTGGGCAAGGCTGGCTGGGAAAGCTGCGATCTCAACTGTTTCTAAGCCTGGAGGGAAACACATTTTCGTGTAAAATTAATTTAATGATCATAGCTCGTAGAAGGGATTATTTCAATTCTTTCCCTTTAAATGGTAATAGGACCATGTGAGAAATATTCCACAAACAGGGATATACTGATGACTGCAAGGACAACCAGCTCTGCACCAAATGAAGTCCCTGTCCCCAGACACTGGATGGTGGGACAAGGAATTTTCTGGCTGCTCACACACTCAACGTGCTCCTCTGCTGAAAACCTTGGAAATACACAGCGTTCATTTTTAAGCCCCAACAGAAGCCTTTTTCCCCTCGACTTGAGGAAGCAAACATGTCAAAAGCTATTTGGACTTTGGACATTCCCAAAATTAACACAGCGTGCTACAGCTATGTTCTTTGCCACATTCCAACTTTTCCTGCTTTTTCACTTAGAGTGATATTAGCTGCCAAAATACGTTTCAAGCTTGAAGAAAACACCTTCTAAAATTAACAGCAAAATAGCCAGAGAAATAAAGCTGCTGCCTTTGTGAACCAGTAACATGTACAGAATCAGAGAATATATTGCCAGAGGTGTAAATATTACTTGAAGACAAGCTGGTAAACCAAGTTACCCATGTTCAGTCCCAAAAGCCTCTTGGCCTTTGTTCCATCAACCAAATTATTGAGAAGACAGAAAATCCTTTTGAGACACAGAGAACAAAAGAACAGGGAAGGGGTGATTATGTCAAAACACAGGAAAGTTAACAGAAATAACATTATTATTTATAGGAAATCCTCCATCCAATTCCTAGAGAGAAAAACACATCAAAAAAACCGCAACAGCTGAAACACAACAGCTACTAAATCAAAGCTACTGCAGTAACATAAGCATTTTATTAGCAAGTTGCTAAATTCCCTCTCCTACCAAAAAAATCCCAGTTTAGAGTCCTCAAAGCTCAGAATTATTATTTTTCTATTACATCCCTCTTGCACTGACCACAGCCATGACTCAGCTTTTGGAGAGAGCCAGTTCCAAGTGCAGCAGTGGAAAGCTGCACGTGTTTTTCCAGTGCCAGCTCCCAAAAAAAAGCAAACTTCTGTCAGGGAGCAGGGGCACGGCGGGAGCAGCGTCTCTCCCTTCAGGAGCAGCAGTTTCTGGAGTTTCTGCATCCCAAGTTATTTGCTACGGAACCTGAAGAAACAGCTTAGCTCATCAATCAAAACCACCCCCACACGCTGTAGGGAAAATGTATATGTGGACCAAGAAAAAGAAAATGGTTTCTGACAGATGAGAAAGCTTTTAGAAAAAAATAAAATAATAAATCTGTTATCATTTCATTTCTGAATTTGCACACTATCTTTAACTACCCAGTTGCAGAGATTGCTGTAGTACACTAGATTGAAAATTCAGTAAATTCTGTCTCAAACTCCCAGCCCAAGCTGTCGCATTATAATATGAATCTTGTTTGAATAATAACATTAATTCTAAAATTAACTGGATGACATACCAAACCAGAATTTATTTTCAAAACCTATGGAAGGTTTTGAAACCTACAGAAAAGAGGATGGTAAAGTATTCAGTCATAAATTTACACTTGTTTATTTGAAATAGTTGTTTCTCATTGTTACAAATACATTTTACAACTATTTACGTCCAGCATCCTTTCAGAAAGCCACAGTACCAGGACTTGCATTCTGTAGCTGCTTTGATTTACAGATTTTTCCCTTGGATATCTGTTGAATTCAATTCTCACTTAGCCTTAACTATCACATTTCATTTTCCAGTACATGGAATCTCCCATACTAAAGCTGATTGCCTTTCAGAAAGGCATCTCATCAAACTCAACAGCTCTTTCTGAAGGAAAAACACACCAACACAATTAGAAAACCTTTTGTCCTCAGTATGTGAAATTCTTTTGGATTGTATGATCTGGCCTATTGAAAAAGATAAACTATTCAAACTGAGTCCTAATGTACCTACCCAAAACATGAAATATCTATGAAACATATGCTGTTAATTTTATCTTGTCCTAAACAATTTTCTACATAATCTATTTATTCTGTTATCTGGGACACAGTGCAAATTGGAAATTACATCTGCCATCTAATAGCTGTAGACCATTAATGGCATTTCTCATTAGACAGAAGTACATATTCCTCAGATAAAGCTGTTTCCAATCACCCAAGTCAAGCTACTCTGGACTTTCCAAAATGTAGAAAAGTGGAATATTGCTGGCAAAAAAAATATTCATCAGAACTATAATAAAAAAAAGTGGTGTGAAAGTTAGCACGCTGGAACTTTTAACCCACTGCTTCTCGTAATTTGAAAGAAATGAAAATTATACCAGTGATTTAAGGGAAAACGCCAGCTTTTACCCCTGATGAACTGTGAGCATATTTTTGACTGTCTTAATTTGGGAAATGGGCAGTGACCGTGCTCATCAGCCCGTGCCTACAGGCCTGCAGTGATAGCCTGGCTGTGCCTCCTGACCCTTTCACTCTTCTGACACAACACTGCTGCTTCCTTCTGGGGCCCTGCCCAGCAGAGGGCCCAGGGAAGTCACATTCTTTTATCTCTCTATCTTAATGGCTATGCAGAATTATTGTACAGCTGTTGATATGTATAATTTAAAAAAAAAAAAAAGACTGTATTAGTGACAAATCTCTGAGAGAACTGGGACTGCTGAGCTTGTTCATGGCCTGGGAGAGGTAAGGGATGACAGATTTTGCTGACATTTGCACTTGGACAGCACTGAAACATGAAACAAAAACGGTTTGTGAAATGTGTATCAGTTTCTCCACAGCACTGGGAAAATAACACTACTCTCTTCCCAAATTACCCAGCAAAATAAAGACCCCTTCGTGATGGCTGCTTTCTGCACAGCTCACATAAATGGCTTTAGCTGTCACTGTCCGGCCCAAAGCTTAATTCCACTGAGCTGCCAAGAATAAAGGAGAGTGATTAAAGGAATCCAGAGTCACTTCCAATACTCTTTCTGTGGTATGCCAGAACAATATAACAGATTAGCATCCCGAATGTATTTCGGAACTCCGGTGTGTGTCTGCAGCATACCCCAACCCAGAAATCTGGCTGATACACTTTACACATTTCTCTGTATGGTTGGAGACTGCTGGTTTCATGTAAAGCTGCACTGATCTGATTTTAATACCTCCCAGCACAGGACGTGCTGGATCTGACTTCCAGTGCTGAACTGCAGTAACGGGTTGGATATGCAATTGTGCTGAGCTACCACGTAAAACTGAGTTTATCAAAGAGTATTTTCCCTTCCGAAACAGAAACATCTCTGTCAGTCTCTCCTCCATATATATGTAGTAACTTTCTTTTATTTCAAGATGTTTTCTTGATCAAGAAATCTAAAAGATTCACTATCTGTTGTAACTTCTACTTTACAATCCAGGCAATGATGAGAACACCTTCGTTAACACCAAAAAAACCCCACAATAAGCAACCTTTCTTTGGCTAATCTATTAATCCATTTTATGACAGAACACATAGTGCAGATATTTGAAGAGCTCCACAGTAAGCTTCACCTAAAGCAGACAGCTGTAAATTTCTAACTCTAAGTGAAAAAACTCTCTGCATTTCAAATCTGATTCATATTTTGCTTTTAATAAAAGGAACTGCAACATACATACCTTCTGAAGCAAAATGAGTGGAAACTGAATAAAGCAATTTGAGAAGGTCTCAAGACAGAAAGAAGTGCTATTAATTTCAGTATTAGGGAGAAGTTCAGAGAAATGACAGTAATATAAGTAGGGACAGCGTGAAGGCTGTTGGCTTCCAGTCCAAATCTCTCAAATCCAATGCTCTAAATGAGAGTTCAAACTCTAAATTTGGGTGTCTAAAATTAAAATGGCCTAAAGGGTCAACAGTCTGTATCTGCCAGTTTATTTAAGAAACTGTGTAGTTACTCAGCTGTGTGAAGACAAAAACCCAACCCAAATGGCAAAGCTCATGCCCTAAGTTCAAGGGCCTGGGTTTAACATATAACAATTTGCTGTATTCTATGCACTGATTTTCCCTAAAGTTAAAACTTCTGCCTCAAACCCAGGCAGTCCCTTTGCTCATCGTATTCTCAATATCAAAACCCCTCTTCACTTCCCATGGGCAGTTACACAACTGATTAACACACGTATTAAGCAGCTGCTCCCTTCAGATTTTATAAATTTGGCAATTGTCTTCTACACACTCCCTTACTCCCCCAGCTAAGTGATCTAAGGGAAGAAGGTACAATTCAGAATCTAAGTGTTAATCCTCCGAATATTTCGTAAACTACAGTTGAGAATGATTGGAAGTTGTAGAATTGTGCTGCCAGCAGATACAATGACAGGTTAATAGGAGCTGAGAAGCATTTGATTTTAAAGGGTCATTTTTTAAAACTTTTTTTTTTTTACCCTCCTTTCTCCTGCATCTCTGAGAAGTTTTTAAGAGAACCACAAAACACATAGACTTTGGAGTGGGCTATTACATTTCCTGGCTACAGCACCTGATTCCAACTCCGACTGAGGAGAGATGTTCTGTTAAATATTCCACGTCTGCACTTGAGCAGCTGATGTATCCATCAAGATGGTGATTATTAGAACATCATTCTGCAAATCCTCTTCATGGGGCAGGAAATGTTTCAATAACAAGTAAATGTTTTAATAACAAGTAAATGTTTTAATAACAGGTAAATGTTTCAATAACAAGTCAATGTTTCAATAACAAGTAAATGTTTCAATAACAAGTGGCTATCCCCATAGCCACTCAGCAGGAACCCAACTCCCCTCTCCGTGCCAGGTTTGCAATATCAAACCTCACACAGTTTGTGCAGGACATTCGCTGTCTCGTAGAAACAGAGACTGTGACAGTTCAATCATGTCTTGCACCTACTGTGAGTGCCACCTATTTTCATCCCGGGTCGTATAGGAATGGAATAATGAGGTGGGGAATCTGTCAATGACATCACAAATCCTTGCTGATAACGATCTCTGTATTAAACAACATATATGAGAGAAGAAAACAACAGCAAACCAAAAATACCCACCCTCAGTACAACATTAGAACAAACGCAAATTCAAAGAAAACTCATACTGAAGAGTATAAAAGAAGTCCTGCATCATTCACTCCCTAAAAATCTCATTGCCTCCCAAACCATCTCCCGTGGGAAGTCGGCATGGCCAGAGCTCCAGTACCCACTACACCCCTGTGCATTCCCTGCTGCAAGCTCAGGACAGACAGGGCAAAGAGAAAGGAAGGGAATATGGAAAAAGCTTACACTGACCAGCAGGAACAGAAGCTGTGCTGTTCTAGATGTGCATGCACACATAAATACAGGCATACACACACAGGTGTATCAATATTTATTCTATCCTAACAGTGGATAAACCCCTGTGTGGCAAACATCTTCCTCCACCACAAATACAGGAAGGCTTATTGCCTCAAATGTGTTTTATCTGTATAAAGGTTGGTATTTGACTTCCCCGCGTGTTCCTAACCCCTTTTCTCTAACTGATTAAATTAAAAATAAATAAATAAGAACACTAGGACATCTCTTTCAGTTCTGCCACAGAAGTAGAGGAAACTGCCCAAGAAGTACTTTGTAACTTCCTTCCAAGTCAAACAGCAGAAGTGCTTTTGATTAGAACTGTGACAAGCACACAATTTGCTACCATTCCCTTGGCTTCAGCCAGCAGCACAGTTCTTGGAGCTGGCTGAAACATTCCCAGTAAAATCTGACACTCAGCAGCAGAAAGGAAGCTAAACCAACAGAAGAAACAATCAGGCTCCATATTGTTTTCTCTTGGGAATGTTGGATGTGCTGATAACCCTCTGATTCAAACAGAACAACAGAACCAAAAGCTACAGAAACACTGCAAGCAAAGAACAGGAGATGAGTATCTGCTCCTTGAAAGGCCTATGGCATCAGAAAATAAGAAGTTTCCTCATCTCCGAAGCTGTTCTTCATTTCCCAAATGCTTTGTCCCCAAAATATCCTGAAACATAAAAATAACAGCCAGAGAAAGTGTTCTGCTGCTTCTACAGTGCAATTTAAGAAAGTCCATTAACACTTCTTTCAAATATATAAGCTTCTTCATAACTGAACACAATTTTGGACAACCAAGAGTGTGATGTACAAGTGATGCTTTTGGACCTTAACTGCCCCCAAATGCTTTCTGTTTCTGGGGTCAACAGCCTCCAGACATGAGAGCGCATCCAGCACAACTTCTGACTGAAAAGTGAGGGGAAACCTCCCCAGCCCAGCAGAGACTCACCCTCACCCTCATTAACCACACAGGAAGAGGCACCAGAGAAAAGGCCATCAGCACAAAGTCAGAATAAAAGATATAAAGAAATAATCCAAATTTGCAATAAAAACATTTCCTTGCTACTATTAAGTCACCTTAATTTTTTTAAGTATTACCTGTATGTTTCTACACCCACAGTCAATAGGGGAGTCTTTTGCATGATTAAAGGACTAGAACCTACCTGAAATTTATCATGCCAAGCACAGCAGCATGTGAACATTCTCGCATTATATAAAGCTTTCACATGGAGTAAACCTTGAATTTGTCATGTGAGATGCAAACTGACAGTCATATGCTGTCCCTCCTGTTCTAGCACCAATCCACACTTGGATTCCTTTCCTACCAAACAAACTTAGAAATTCTGTGTCAAAGCACGCTGCACAGGCCAGGTATCCACATTTAGTGAAGATCAGAGATACCACAAGGTGAACGAAGGTTTTCCTAAGGGCAGCAAACAGCTTTTGGCACAAGCACACCACTGAAAAACCCCATTCCATTGCAAACGCCAGCAGGCAGCACAGAACTGGGGATGGCTGTGGGCCTGCAGGGGAGTGGGGCTGGATTCTGGACTCTCAGGCAGAGCCCGGTACTTGCTCCCTGCCTTCTGTACAGGCTGCTTGTAAACTCTGCAGACACCTGGACTGCACAGAAGGGTCACGTTCTGAACCCTTCTGCTAGCACAGAGGCAGAACATGCAGTTAAAAAAGGCTGCTCACACCTCGTGTTTCTGCACACCGACGATTTCAGCGGGGGGAAAATAGGAGTTGGAGGGTTGAAAACAAAAGAGTTGTTCCCTGACAGCAGTAGGAATCTCAGAATGAAGAACAGGCCAGGAAAGAAGGCAGCAAAGATCACGACTGGCAAGAAGGGAAAATCCTCGAGTGAGAGGTGCACAACAGGGGATGCCCGGGAACCCTGGCACAGCACAAACCAAATCTTTCCACCCAACCTTCCCAGTGCTCAGCCTGCTGGGAAGGGAATAAAGCCCCACTGAATGTAGTGCTGGTGGCAGAGCAGGTGGGGGATATCCCAAACAGGACCACTGTGATAAAAGCCTGACTCTTGCTGGTTCTGGAATAAACCCACTCCGTGCTGGTTTTAGCTCCACCTCACCTTTGGCAGCTGCAGTTCCCTCTTAGTTCTACTCAGCAAGCTGTGGCCTACCCTA
>VYZQ01057527.1:8871-19340 GCA_013400655.1 Mystacornis crossleyi
AGAATTAAGAAGGGGCTTTACTTATTTCCATACTTCTTCCTGACTCTGCCATCTATTAATTAAAACCCATTTAAGCTTTTCAATTTTTTTCCCCTCATTTTCTGGAAAGGTACTGTTCTTTATTAATAATAAAGCAGTCCTGTAATTTTTATTCTTTTATAAGTGCAAAATCCATTTTACAATCCATGCACTACTTCTAAAAATACTAGGTAAAGAATGGGCTGTAGGCAAGGGGTGAGAAACATAAAAACATCTTTTTTTTTTAGTTTGGCCTTTTCATCTTTTCTAAAAATGAGTTTTCATCTCTATTAGATGTTTTACAATATGTTTATCTACCAGAGGCCTTGGGGATTGGTATCTATATTACAGTATGTTCCTCAGTTGTGGTCACTGGTCTTCATGTCACAAAAAAGCTTGCACAGTCCATGGTTTACTCATTACAATCCCCTTTGTTTTCCACTTTGTAAGGAAGTAGGTAAGTAACTTCAGCAATCAGATGTGTGGGTGGTGACAAGCTCATCAGAAAGCACTATTTCCAGTCTCTGGATTTTTAAGTGTGAGTCCAGAAAGCTTGCCAGATGATGCCAGCACTCCAGCAGTTAAAGACTGGTTTTAGTCAGCTGAGATTTATAGGCCAAGCAGAACTTCCTCATGAAGCAGGCTAGATGTTTTCTAAAGTTCAAAGGGTTTAGTAGAAGAGGGCAGTTTAGATAGAAAATTGTTCCACCAAAGAAAGCTCCTAATTTAGCTGTAAGACCAAAAGGGTTGCTGCTTATATTTCACATGTTTGTGTGGCAGCACTGTTACCCAGGACAAGGAACATTTTCATAAAAAATGTACTTGCCTTCAAAATACAATGACATTGCGTACATTGTCAATTTGGAATATTTTTCAGCCAGTTGAGTGATGAGACTTGAAGCAATTCTTTGCTGTTAAAATGCATGTGTTAAAAAAGGTTCAGAGAAGAAAATCTAGTAATGGGGTTTCATTACTTCTTAGTTAATGTGGAGAATACTTTGGTTTTATTGACCAGATTCAAGCTTNATTTGGTTACTAGTTTGAACTAACTTGTATTTTTTAATTGAAATTATGCTAATATTTCTCTTGTAATAAATTATTCATGGTTATGTACTAAATTATCTGTGTTTTTTAAACAAGGGATAAAGAGTATCATTCATATTTCTAAACCAGAGCAGAAAACCCAAAGCTGATGTATTAGGCATGTCTGTCTCACAGCTGGTCTCAGTGGAGAGTATTTCAGTGAGCTGTCAGGTTTTCCAGGCAGTGAAATGAAGGACATTATATAAAGTAATTAGATGTGTTTTGGTATGTAGGGCGAGTGGTAAGGAACCAGAACAAAGCAAACCTCAGAGGCAATACATTAGTAACCAAATTACAGCTTTTAAATGCTGATACTGAACAAACTTTGGCAGCTACTCATTATTACCATACCTCAGGACAAAATAATGGGCAATTAAGTTCATTACATAGCTGCACTGACTAAATGTAGGTAGGTCAAGAAGTCTTGGATAGGTTGAAAATATGTATGATTTTGGAAGGAAATACATCAGTTATTAGTTTCTATGGAAATCTGTTCTATCTGTTCTATCTGTTTTCCAGCCACACTTGAAAGAACCATGCTATAAAAAATCTTTTTCCCAAAGGGTACATATTCAAAACTTCAAACTTGACTCACCAGGGTTGCATCCTGGAGCTGTATGGGGAATTGCATACTTCTAGCAAAATGCCATTCTCTCACTCTTTAAATTCCAGCAAAATAAAACTTGCAAATGTGTTAGAAAATATCCTTCCAGCAGGGCAGGTTTGCAGTAGCTGATTCTTTTTGGGCAGGTTTTAAAATGGTGCCACAGTTCAGAACATGACTGGGAGGCTGAGCAGGAGTCAGACTGATGGTACATGAGGGAGGAGTGATGTTGATGTGCTTTAGTGTGTCTGTAGGGCCTCCCATCTGTGAAATTTGGAGCGGGGAGAGGGGCAGGGAGGGGATGGGAATTGGTCTGAAAACCAAATGGCACTGGAAACAAGTGTCACCAGCCCTGTACACACTAGTAATTGGTCTGCATTGCTTCTCAGGAGTACTTTTGACAAGTGAATTCGTTTCACTTTCTGAAATTATGTTCCATTTTGTCAACCATGTGTCTCTTTTATAGAAAAGAGATGTATCCTAAGTGGCTGGCTCACAAAAGCTTGGAGTTCTGCCTTTTTTCCTACCATCCATAATACAGACTTGTTCCAAGTTTTCTGATGTTTGATCAGGAAACAGTAGCTAAATTTTTACAAATGCTGAACAGTCCCACAGCCTTTGACAGGAGGCTCCCTGTCATCAAGGAGGTGTCTCCTTTATTGCTTTTTCCAGATCTCATTTTTATCACATGGAAGTTAAAAAAAACCAGCAAACAGATATCTCTTTATGGTCAGTGACAGGGATGTCACTCACTGTCCACCCATTTTTGCCTGTTAGAATATGGCTAAATTTTGAACTAAGCTCACAGTCACCATGAGGTCTAAGGTGGCCTACTCAGTCTTTATTTAAGGGTGTAGTTGTTCTGGTAAATACACTGTAGATACCTTTGTAGACCTTTGTACTGTAGACCATTTCTCGCTGCCAATTAAGCACCAGTTTCACTGACTCTGAAGCATGTTTAAGTGCTTTTTCATTTATTTACTCTCAGCTTGATGATAGCAGCTGTTAAATTTATCTATGTCAGAATGTTAATAACAGCTTCTTCAAAGTTTTCCCCAAGCAGTCTACAGAAAGATTATTTTGGGAAGTGGAGGCCTGGTATGCAAGCATTACTGGCTCCCGGTATTAGACCAGCGTGTTTCCAGGATGGGTGCATATTCACCATGGGACAGCTCAGTGAGACAGGCAGGAGCAAGGTGCTTTGAGCACATAAACCTGATGGAGCTGATTTCTACTGCATAGTGTTGTAGCATATTACATATTAACTTGCAGTAATATGGCAAAACCAGTTTTACAAGAGCTGTTAAAAAAATGTCTCATATATTATTCGAAGTACCCATGTACTTCATACTACGGAGACAGTTTGAATTTCACGTTTGTAGTGCATCATCTGCTGAAAAGCTTTGTACTTCTGTGGCCTGGGCAGAAATTGTGGTGAGCTCCATGTATGTACTGTGTCATTGTCTCGATTTTGGCTGAGAAGGAGTGGAGCCAGGACAGCTGACCTGAACTGGCCAAGAGGGTGTTTCATACCACAGAACATCGTGGTCAGTGTATAAACTGCAGGGGGCGGAGTTGGCTGGGGGCTGCTGATTACTGCCTGCAGACGGGCTGGGCATCAGCCAGCAGGTGGGGAGCACTGGTACTGGGCATCACTTGTTTCTCTTAGGTTTTGTTCCTCTCTCTTTCTCCTTTTAATTGCTATTGCTATTGTTAATTTTACATTATTTCAGTTACTAACCTGTTCTTACCTCAACCCACAAGTTTTCCTTTCTTTCCGATTCTCTACCCCACCGGGGCAGAGGGCAGTGCGTGAGCAGCTGTGTGGTACTTCGTTGCCAGCTGCGGTTAAACCACAACGGTTGCATAGATCTGCATTCAGTCATAGGTCTGATAAAGGATTGAATGTTCATAAATAAATTGATTATGAAAGTAAACAGCGACATCAGTTGGTGGCAATTCTTCTGGCAAATTACATGAAATAATAAGAATCTCATGCTTTACTTGATGCAGAAATGCCTTAGAAGTGTGTTTGAAGGTACTCCCAAATGTTCAAACAATGGGACTAACAATTTCCTTTCCCAAGGGATGATAACTACCAAATACTATTGCAGTAAAGATGACTGATTACTGCCAGGACTATATTTGACTAAGATATGCCGTCATCTTTTGGAAAATCAAATCTTTGTGGGGTTTGCTATATTTAATTTTCTTGTTAGAGTTATTTTTTAAATTTGGAAATGAAAAATTAAATTGACTCAATTTGTAATAAAAATTAAACTGAACACAGTCATTCTTTAGCTAGCACGTTTTACATATTTTGTCTACAAAGCCCTATAAAACTAAATATTGTGATTTATTTATCTATAAATAAATGAAAACAATGAAAT
Source organism: Mystacornis crossleyi (assembly GCA_013400655.1). Taxonomy (NCBI): domain Eukaryota; kingdom Metazoa; phylum Chordata; class Aves; order Passeriformes; family Timaliidae; genus Mystacornis; species Mystacornis crossleyi. The sequence continues at coordinate 12,967 of VYZQ01057527.1, forward strand.
CACATATCTTCAAGAACATATTTATTTGTAATGGTCTGACTATTTTGTTTTAAATAATTATGAATTCCATCTGCCTTTCCTTCTCTACAACATATTTGTATTGACCATAGTTAAGATTTAAAATTAAAAGTGAATAATGACATAAGAAGTAAGGTTACAGACATGTCCATGTAAGGTATCATAGGATCCATCTGGGCTTTACTGTCGGTTCCAGTTTTAACTTGCCCATTAACCATTCTGGGCTTTTGCAAGGCGAGGACTAAGGCATGTGTGGGCATTTGAGTAGGCAAGAGCAGAGGAATGGGAGAAAATACTGAAAAATTGTGGAGAGGTTGGAATAAAATAATCCTTGCTCCCCTTCTGTTATTCAGAATTGGAATAGAAGACACCTTGACCTGCAATGCAGGGTTAAAATGGCTTCAGGGGTACTCAGTCTTTCCAGTCACTCACGTGTGACTTGGGACTGCTGCCTTTGCTCCCTTTGCCTGCCTTTGTCCAAGCAGTGGCTACAGGCACATGTGTGGGCACTGCTCCAGCAGTCACTCACTTGGCTTGCTGTCCCTTGGAAACGCTGCTCAGGTTCTCCAGGGCTGGATGCTTTGCAGTGCACAAGGACTTGCCTCTAAAAGTGACCCGGCTAGAGCTTTATCAGAGGTTCTTCTATCATTTGTGCTGCTGCCAATCAGTATTCCCCAGTGCATGAGTCATAGTAAGTACCAAATAATTTAATAATATTGATGCAGGAATTAGTGTAGCTCTGAACAAAAGAATTAATAAAAAGGTCTGTAAGGTGAGTAGGCTTGGTTGCTGCTTTTCAGACAGGAGATTTTTCTCCCTAATCATGAAAACAAAGCCTTGAGAGTCCCAAACCAGTCTCCTGGAGCATCTTTCTCAAATAAGCAAAAACTGGGCCAAGACCAAACAGCTGCTTCAGTACGTAGGATGCTGGTACTGTGATTTAAGTAGAGACCTCTGTAAAAGGTTGAGGTTTTCTGTACCAGCTACATTAGTGGCATGCTTAATGCTAAACTTTCAGTAAATATATTGATATAAAATCTGTGATTATGTCATCTCTGTTAGATCTGCCAGGGTCACTATTAACTCTGCAAAAGTGGGACGTCCTTCAGGTTTCTGAAAAGAAAAGCAGAGGATAAACTTCTGTTAGCAGATTGGTCAATCCTAGTACCAGACTTCAGAAACTCGATAGAAGTACATGAGATACCACTTAAAAATTACATTTTATTTTATTAATATGGAAGAAAAGATCAAGCTCGTCATTTGAGAGAAAAAAAAAATATGCTATTAATGACACCAGCAGCATGAGAACAGTCACTTTTCAAAAAATTCCTGAAATTTCTTAATACTTATTTCAATTCTGGATCAGAATTCCCATGGAATTTCTCCCTGAAGTAGGTCTGTGGAAAGCCCTAACTGTTAGGAAACCATGATACTCAGGAATGCTTCCTGAGTCGTTGAAAAAGGGTCTTCACTGCCATATAATTTGAAGTGCTGCAGCTCAGTATGGAACCAACTCTGGTCTGATGGCAGACAGAAAAGAGAATTTCTTCCCCATGCTCACTCTGCTGGCTGGCACCCCAGTGGATGTTTGCAGTAAGCAAGCAAGCTGGATGCAATTTAGATTTCCATCTCTTAAGGTTTTTTTTCACTCAGGATTTAAAAATTTCATACAGAGTTAAAAGGTGGGAGAGTAAGAAGACAATGGTAGCAACAAGATTCCCCAGATACTCACTGTGTATGCCTGCACACTTACATGAAAAAATTGCACACAAAGCTCTTCTGAAAGTACTTTTAACCTAAAATAGAAGATTCATTTCCTCTATAGACTAGAGAAGGAGGGTCCTTAAGGGATTAATCAGATGGAGAAGTTGATGAAATCAGTGTTTTGATACCAATATAGGAAGTAATAGGTGCTGGACAAATGGCCAAAGAACATGAAGTACTAAATCAGCTTGGGGAGGGTGAAAGGCGTGCAGCCTAGGAGCTGTACTGATGTGCAGAGATACTGATATACACTTGAAAAAGGGGGTTCAAAATCTACATTCAGAGGGCATATCCACTTGGAATATGAATGTCTTACAGTTATCATTCAGAGCAGATCTAGAGAAAACTATATATGATACAAAGGCGTAAAAAAGGTATCACATGGGACCCAGCAGAGAAACATGACAACAGTGGCATATTCCAACTCAGGGATGGTCTAGACCTGTCGTACTGATAGTGTGCTTTGTATTTATTAACTGCAACAGTCAAAAGAAGCAGAGGCTTGTAAACTAAGGTGTGATTTGTGAAAAACACAGTTGGAGATGCTGAGAATGCCACGAATGTGAAATAAGGATTTAATGCCTTGAGCTTTTAAGACTGCTTTTACACCCATATTAAAAATTAATAATAAAGTAATACCCCGGGGAAACAAAAAGGGCAACAAACCTCGTGCCAGCAGCTGTACATGACTTTGTACACAGGATGTGATGCCAAATGTGGTCGATAAAGTCGGTTACCCTGGGAAATCTCATGGACAACTTCAGAATTTGACTTGGTTTCAAAAGGCATTTTGCCTTCTGTGAAAACTTCCCACATCAGTACACCTAGAAGTGAACCAAAATAGGTTTAGGACAAAACGAAAGATGCCAAACCCACAGGCTTTTAACAACATTAGGAGAAAAAAAACCACACTCCTGATTCTTTTGTGTGTTGAAAAATGCATGAAAATATGGGCAGCCTGAGCTGAATGAAGGATAAAACCCAAACCATTTTCAACTAATATAATTCCGCTCTCTTTTAAGTCAGCTAAGGTGGTGGTCCATGAAACTCAGATGAATATATGGTTAGCTAATGAGGACTTGTCAAAAATGCACGTTTCAGTCAAAATCCACTTTTTAGGTACAGAACCTTCCTACTGAAAAACCCATTTGTCCAATATAAGCAAGATTTGAAAAATGGGAAGGACTGCAGCTTAAGATAGATAGTATGAGTAAAAAGTTACACTTTCCTGAATCACATCAGTAGTTTTAGGGTAGCGTGGCTGTACATTCACCTAATCAACTCACCAAATGACCAGACATCTGACTTGCTGCTGTATTTTTTGAAATGAAAGACTTCAGGGGATGACCATTTGACTGGAAACTTGGCACCCGAAGAGCTGATATATTCATCATCAATGACATACCTGAAAAATAAGAGGAAACCACATATATTTGAATGAGTGACATTTTCACAAATGGTTTAGAATTTGATAAAAATAGTGTCAATTTGGAAACAACAAAATTATATCACTATTTTAGTACAAAATGCACACCAAAACCCATACTGGAAGCTATGCACTGTCGCTGCTGAGTTCAGGGACAGCGAAAAAAGGGCAGCATAAACCCCAGATGGAAAAGGCCATTTATTAAGAAAAAACTGCCCCTTATGTAACCAGGGTCGCTAGAGCAGGGCACAGTTACTGGTTCTTGGGTGAGCACCCCTTTAGCATCATTGGTTAGTCACAACAAAGACTAAGAATACCAAGCTGGAACAACAAGATGTAAAAACACCACCTGCAAAATATAGTTTACAAAAACACGTAGGATGATTTACATAAACTTCTCATGGTTCTCAGCTCCGTGTTGTGAGAAAGCAACTTCTTCTCACAAACAGGGCCAGGAGCTGGAAAATTTCTCTCTGATCGAGCTTATCAGTGTCCACAATGCACAAAAAGAGATTTCTGTTTAAATAAATGATTTGAATTATTCATCAGAAATATGTCAGAATAAAAGATTTTGATACTATCATAAGGCTGACAAGATGGTTATTATTGTCATCTTTTTTGGGTGTATATTGATAAGACACATCACTTCACCATGGGCAGGAAAACCAGCAGCAATAAAGAAGAGACTTTATTTTAAAAAGCCTTTTTTTAAAAGGATCCACCTTTTCAACCACTTGTTCTACCAAAATGTGATTCTTGCTTCCCATCTTCACAGATACAGTATCAGGGACATTGTTACCAAAGCAACACACAAAGAAATGTTCATCACATTCGAGGCAACAGTTCTTGTAGGTGCACTAAAGTAATTATTTTTGCCCAAGCTTATAGGAGCTGACCTCCCATAGAAGATGAAATTATGTGCCTAATGCAGGCATTTATAGGGCAACACTTTAAATGGTTACTAGGCTGACCCCTACATACTTACAGCCTCTGGGCACATTTTCCAAGTCCTAATGTTCCTGAGCAGATCACAGATGTGCAGTACACATTTATTCTCAGGGAAAGCATAGAGGTAATTTTTTAAAGCACCTTTTAAGGGAGGTCACATTGAAATAAATAACCTCTTTGCCTCACTTTCTCATTTTGGTGCAGGCACAGAAACATGGGAGGCTGTTGATTAAGGAACATATGAAAAAGCAATACAAAATAACCTGTAGTAGCAGTTGTGCAAGCTCTGAATAATTAGGTTGTGTTCCCATCACTTTTCCACAGCCTCCCCAGGAGAGTGTGGCCCCTAGAGCCACACCACTGATCTCCACTTTGTGGCCACAGTGAGCCATTCAGATCCATTGTTCTTAAGCTGGATCCTAATGGCCGCCTTGATCTTACTGTGTTTTCTGATTCATTTGGATAAGTCCAGAGCCCTGATACTGACCTTACCCTTTTGGGGAGCAGTACAACTGTGGTACAGGATAGCCCTTTGAAAAACAAGTCCTTAGCTATGAGCTGCCAGGGTGTTGTAAGCCTGAGATCAGAAAGAGGAGGCAAAACCGAAGGAGCATGGCTGTGCTGATCTAACGATTTGCAGCCACAAGGTAAATGTCACCGCAGCCTTCTGCTCAGAGCTACTGACTGTCTTTCAAGCTCATCTGCCTCCTAAGTGAGCTGATTCAGTCTGCTAATCCCACGGAAAAATCCCACAGTAGAACTCAAAAGTGGAGAGCTTTGTGCCAGGCTTGCAAGAGGAAAGAAGGAAGGAGACATCCCCTTTGGGTAGCATTCAGTCATTTTGTCAGCTCAGCTGTGTCCTCTGAGGAAAGTCTGTGAGGCTGGAGCTATGTTTCTCAGGCTGGTGCTTGTCAGAGTTGTGTGCTCTCTTTCCTCACTTTGGCTGGTTCTATCACTAAGCAGAAAAACCACTTCCCTGCTAGAGCAGGATGTATCACACTTCCTGCCCACCTTCCTCATCCTCCCTGCATCCTGCCTCACCCACACAGCTACTGCTGCCTCGAGAGGTCAGCACCAGCTCCCATTTCTGTCCTTAGTGACTTTCTGTTCTCTATCCTGCTCAGGAAAGTTGGGGAACTTTTTTCGTCAAGCTTCTGGCTGCCCTGTGCACTCTGGGCATTCCTCTGTCCATAAACACCTCTGAAGTTTACCTGGCACTTTGTTTACCTATCTAGCACTCACCAAGAGCAAGAGGAGGACATGACATCCCATTCATGGTACAGCAGTTAAACAACATTACAATTTTGATCAGAATTCAAAAATTAACCACAGTGGGATTCCCCAAACCAGTGACGCAAGCAGTGAGGTTAACTAAAGATAATGCTGCAGCTCTCTGAGAATGAGTGTTCACAAAACCTTTGTCGACGGCCTCATACCTCGCCATGCCAAAGTCGGATACTTTAACGACGTGCTCCACATTGACTAAACAGTTTCTTGCAGCCTGGGGAAAATGAGAGAAACATATCTGAAATCTGTGCTAAAGAATTTAAAAAAAAATACAGCAGCTGATTATATTTGCTTCAGCTCATACTTTATATCTGAAAGGAGATTAGTCTATTGATCAAAAATATTAGTGAATTTTTGTCTCTGAGTCAGTGAACATATTTCTCTACTGCATAGTTACACATACATAGCACATATGAACTTAGATGCTTGTAGTATGAGTTGCAATATGTTTACATATTCTTGAATGGTGAAGGAATTTTAGGCGACAGAGTCTAATGATCCAACCAGATGTTTTCCTGAACATCAACACTAGGACAATTAGTGTAAATTTTGAATATGTTTTGTGATGTTTTCATTACAGAAATCAGGAACCTCCTGGTAATTTTCAAGATTTTACATTTCTTCATGCAGCTAGGTAGGAGAGAAGGAAGATTTCCTCTCTACATCCAAATATGAGCATTGGAAAAGTATCAGGGAGTAAAGAAACAAGCTCTTCTCCTCTAATTCCCTGTCTATGGATGGAAAAGCCACTCATATATCCCAGCATCAAGGTATGGCTGTAAGGAGCCAAAAAAATATAGATATAAAAATATTTCATTTTTAAAATTTCTCATTGTTGCTGACCTTTTGTAATGCTGTGATTTTGGTTGTGTTGTGATCAATTTTCTATTGAGGTGTCCTAATACCAGATAGTTCCATGTCAAGAATATGT
>VYZQ01057529.1:21607-43256 GCA_013400655.1 Mystacornis crossleyi
ACATGAAAACATCAAAAAAGGAGATGATCCATGAGTTTCTTTCTCACCATAACACTAAAACTGTCTTTGCTTTTTGCCAGTAGCTACCTGCAGTTTTCTGTTCTTTACGCAGAGTTGGTAAATGCTAAAAAGTAGCAGAGGTACATATCTAGCCAGCTTTCTTCTTCATCATTAAGTGGATTCTATGTACAAGTAGATATCTTTTGAAATAAGGGACAAGAAGGGGAAAAGAATATTATCTTTCTACTTTGCTAAGCACTTGCTAAACACTCTGCTAAACAGAATCAATAACCTCAAAACAATGTGTGTTTACCCGTGGACTTCCATAGAAACTCACCCTCATAGATAGAGTGAATTTTTATGAAGCTTTTGACTCTCATGTGTATATTAAACAAAAAGGGTACAGGAAACTGTCCTGTACTTAGGTTATGTAACAGATGAACAGGGAACTGAGATAAAGATTTGCTATAATGTTTCAAATTAGCCAGTGTTTATTCCAGCAATTTCATTCAGGCCCTCGGAAATGTTTCCCTTTACTATAAGAGAGAAATATCTGGAAAGTTGAGGGTTAAATTTACATTGCGTAGTGGGTTAAGTTAAATTCTCAGTGGGGAAGGAATGGTTACTAAGGCAACAGGAGCATGCATTCGATACCTGTTGTTCAAGTCTGTAACTTCATGTTCATTACGTATCACATTGTTTTTTAATATTCACACTAAAATTGATGTTGCCAGAACCACCTTACTTCAACCTAAGTAGCAAGACATGAACTACTGTGAAAAGAACTTGCAATTACTATCAGTATATTAAGATACTTCTTGAGAAGTAGAGATCTTTTTAAGTGAAGAACAACTTTTGCTTCCATGGAATAAGAAACATCAAAAAAAGCATTTGTAAACAAAATTCTGAAGGAGTTCTGCACTGGAAAACAGCAGGACCTATTGTGATCTCCTGAAAAAAACTGTGAAATTAGCAAAACAAGAAAGGATTAAAATATCCACTACCCCTTAGGAGATACTGAGCACTGACAGGTCAGAACTGCCTGCAGGAGAAGATTAAGAGCATCTGGCCTTATGTGTTGTTGAAGACCATGAGCAATATGAAGTGTTTGAGGTGCAAGTGGAGCACTCGTCTCTCTACATTTTTCACATGTGATAAATGAGAATAATATATTAATTATGAGAATATCAGAATGAGAATGTATATGCTACTTGTGGTCTATGGTAGTCAACAGAGGTCAGGAATATTATGATAAGAACTTGCAAGATCTACTACACACTGTACAATACAATAGCACTTCACAAAGCTCTTAGGACACCTTTGTGTAGCCTCCCACAAGATCACAGAATGAAATACACATAGCAATTCATCACTAAGCTTACTCAAAACTCTCCCGTTTGGAAATTAAATGTCAACAGAAATGGAAGCTTTAATATGAACAAAAAAAAATATATATATACTTTTAACATGCTTCCCTGACAGTGAAAATTATTTCCCTTCATAATCATCAGATCATGTTATTTCATTTAATTTAGATTTTTACACTGCACTGATATAAATATGTGATCTTATGCAAACCGTAAATGACACATATAAACAAGGTGTTTTGTTTTATTTTAATAGCATATAAATTTGACAGTGTAATTAACAATGTCTGCTCATGGAAAGCCTGAGCTTGCCTTGCTGTTTCTTGACACACTACCAGAAAGAAGTTATGGTCAGCTGGATCATCTCAGTTTTCTGCTTCAGTAACCTTTCAGAAGGCAAGGTATTGCATGAGTCCTTTTGTAAATTAGGCCTTAAATGCCAATGCTTTTCATAATTTGGAATTAGGCCTCTATCACATTTCCTCATCTGCAGAATTTACACCTATGCAGCCTCAGTGTTCCCAAGTATAACAGAGACACATCTATCATCCATCTAAAAGAATTATGCTATCGAAGTAAAGGATCTCATTGTTTGCATCTAAATGAGCCTATGAAAGAGGGAGCACTCAGTTACTGAAAAAGAAGGAAATTGCCTGTTCTGAAATACATATTGCAGACAAGTACAAAGCACAGCTTTGATCTTACATTCATCAGTCTGGTAAAAAAGATATATCATTTTGCTTAAGCTAAAATCTCACAGCCTATAATATCCTTGACTTTAGCTGTATGAAATCACAGTGATTTGTATGCTCCCTATAACACCACAGTGGCCTAAACAGAAGAATCATTCAAACAATTCAAAATACCATTGCAGGAAATATTATGTACATAGTATGAGTTCCAGACTTTTTTTTTTTTTGCTTTTATTAAATTCTTGTAAGTTTTCCATTCTGTAAGGGCAGCTGTCACATGAAGCATGGGTTTTAGTAGCATTTGAAACTCTAAATCCTCATTGGGCTCCTTTAAATTACTTAGCCCAAACCCCGAAGACAAGAGCAGGCGTGAGATGCTCTGGAGCTGTAATTCCTCAATAGAAGCACTCACAGGCACAGCAGTCAGGGGCAGGGCTACCAAAGAGCATTCACAGAAGTTGTGCTTCCCAGATGTACTTGAATGGCTTGTCTTGTACAGTGATGGAAACTTGGGAAGTGGCTGCTCAAAATGTCTTGGTATCTGGGTAACTGGGAACATTTGAACTCTGCTTGCTTGCCGGTGAGTATGACAGTCATCAAAGAAAACCAGAAGGTGAGTGAATACCAAATAACTGTAATCAAGTAAGTGGGGTTTCTCAACTCTATGTGATGTGTGCAGGTTATTATTTGCACTGAAGTTTAAACAGAAATATGAACAGGGCTCAGCAGAAAGCACCAGTGTGGATTTGCTTGTGTCAGAGATTAATTGAATATTTAGAGCCACAGACCTGCAAAGGTATGACATCTGTGACTTGTCCCGTGAAGTCACCTGAACTTTTCACTGCATAACTGTAAGTCTCTTCAAGACAAGAGCTGTGGGGCATTAAAAAAAAAAAAAAAATCTCTTATTTTTGACATTACTACTGTATGGAGAACAGGTCACATTTCAATTCATCTCTATATTCATTCAGACTATTTTAATTAACTGAAGAAATGATGTCTAAGAAAATAACACCAGGCAGTACAAGGTTTGGGTTAGGGTTTTTTGGGGGGTGGGGGTTGGTTTTGTTTTGTTTTCATAAAAAGCAGAACAAAAAATCTCATGATAGAAAGAGGAGAGCTAATTAAAATCTAAACAGATCATCTTAATCTTTTTGAAGAGCTGCTTTTAAAAATGCAACAATTAGATTATTCCACCAAGTTTAATGAAGTAGATCAGTTAAACCGATGTCTTTCTGTCTCTTATGAAATCTAGTGAAAATATGGAGTGACTTTTGGAAGGAAAAAAGTGTTTGAAACCATTTTTAATAAATATTGCCTAATTCTGGAATAAAAAGATTGAAAGATGTTGATAATATTTTTGATAATTTGAAAATATTTCTTACATTCTTACTCGGGAAAAGAGCACCATCTACTGATCATCGCTGACATTCCCATATGATGTTTCCCTTGCATATGTTTTACTTGTGTACAACACCATAAACTTAATTCCAGAAGCTCTGGATGACTCTTGAACACATGTGAAAGAAAACTTTTGTATCTCCAGCCATCAGCTAATACCACTGTGATGTTTTATTGTTTCAGTAGCCAGCAACAGAACCTTAGCAGCTGGAAGCAAGCTCAGCTTCAGATCCAAGGCACAAAGGCCTCCTGTGAGGTTTCTCCCAGCTCTATCTCACAACTCAGGGGTGGTAGTCAAGGCTGTACAGCCTGCTGGTGCACTCAGGGCCTTAACTGCAGCCAGAAAGCTTAGCTATAAATAGGTTTTCTTTGTTCATTTTCCTGCACATTTGATAGGGTTTGAGTTCTTAAAAAGCTCTAGTGCCATTCTGAGAAACAATTTCAGAAAATTGGTGTGCTGGTGATTGCTGTCATCCTATGAGTGATGGGACTATTTCCCCAGTGTCTCACATCTGACGTGATTGTGATGATTGCCTCCAAACCAGAATGTGAGGAGCTGAACCGGGAGCTCCCACAGCTGCATGCACAGCTACAGCTTGAAATGCCAGCTAAAATTCCATGACTGGTGCTCATGCCCTCTGTGGGTCTGGCACAGGGTGGAATTCATTACATATCTATTATCTGCTCATGCAATTATGCCTCTCCGTGAATCACTGAGGAATTATATACTCCTCATATATTATCTACTTCTCATGTATTGCCCTTGTCAGGCCACAGCCCAGCAGCTAGAGCTGAAAGGTATCATTACTCAATAATTTCTTGCTTGACTCAGCCTTCAGTTCTTGTGTTCCTAATCCCAGGGACATGTGATCATGGGAATATCTCAGTTGGCTGGGGGAGCACTTGTTTAAAGAACATTTCTAGATGTTGTAGCTCCAGGGTAAAAACTTAAAATCATGACTCATTGCATTCAAGATCCTTCATTACCCTGCGTATATATAAATTATCACTCTTTTGGGTTTGAGGGTTTTTTTTTAATTATACACTGAAACTTGAACAGGTTTCTATTTCTCCTGGCAGGGTAGATGGTTATTTTTTCATTTTTGCACGCAAAGACTGAAAAATATCTTTCCTCCATTAAAAGAAAAAAGAAACATTTAAAGATGGATATGGCACAGCCTCTCTGACCAACCCACACCATCATCTGACTGACCTCATGATGAAACAGTTGAAAGCTGAGTCCAAGTCAAATATAAGTTGCCTATACATATAAATATACTGAAGGAGTGGAGAAAAAGGGATAAAGCAGATCCATTTACATGGGTGAAACCGGAGGCACGGAGGTGTGTGGTCAGACAGTAAGCAGGTAAGTTACAGACATCTGCAGGCTTACATATATCACTGTGTGAGATAATGTCAAGGTGTATGATAAATTCATAGATAGGGCTTGCAGATGTCCTTTTGTGGACGTGCAGAATTAAGTTGCGATGCTAGGATGGAATGAATGGCTAAGTGGGTCAGGAAATGCAGTTTCATGCAGCTACAAGAAAGAAAAGTGTGGTTATCTTTTTTCTTTTTTTCATTCCAAGTATTTCAAATTCCCATGGTTGTTTTTTCTAGGAGCATCCCATTGCTATTATTTTGCACATAAAGAAAGTTTTGCTTGTATTTTGTGTTTTCTACCTATTCCTCAAGTCCCCAAGTCCCTCCCTTTGTGCCAAGTAACTTGTGGAGTTGCTCTAGAGAGGAACAAGCCTTAGATGTTTAGATTCATACATTAAATTAGAACATTCATCATCAGACCATGCCATGAGAATAAGGACCACTTTCTCATTTTACTGGAAATGCAGAAACAATCTCCACTGAAGCTAGGCCTGGGTCCTGCATTGTTATGCACCCAGCAGCGTGACAGACCTCTCAACTCCAGCTCACAATTCATGCTACCCTTCAGCCCTGCTGCTCAGAGACCTTCTGTAGGTTTGTCTCTTCTGGTTTTCCTGGGGCTCACATTCCTCATGCTTGCAGGTTGGCTGAGGGCTGGCATGAAGGGCTAAATTGCTCTCTCTGCCTCTGACAAATCATTCACACAAAGCCACACAGACTCCAGTGTACAGAATCAGCTTTGGCTCTCAGAGTGCTCTGTGTAAAAATTGACTTTGAGAGTGTAAATATGAACCACCATAACCATCTCTTCTAGTCATAACTACATTTGAAAATTTGGCCTTAAACAATTTGACTCACATGGTGAGCCAGGGATGCCTTCTGTTTTTCTGTCAAAAACGTAGTAGGCTATTGATCTGAGAACTCCAGAGGGCTTTTGGGACACAGCATCTAAGAGGAGACAGAAGGCACTATGAAGTTATTATGGAAAAAAAGTTTTCAACAACTTTAATTAACAATAAACTGCACCTCCACCAGGAAAGATTTGAGATGAAAGGCTATCTATTTTTTTTTTTTTTCAGGTAGGCAATGATACCTGGTATATTTAAAGGTCCTAAGATCTATTTTATTTCTGACAAGCTGACTGCCCTGCAATTCTGATTTCTTATTACATATTGTTCGATACACATTGAGTGTATAATGCATTCTGTATCTATTGTGTACTATAATAGTGCATGTCTCCATGGCAAGACAAAAAAGTCCTGGATAATTACAACTTCTCAGAAACCTTGAAACCGTATCAGAGATTACATAAAAGATATTGTACAAAAGCAAATGAAGAAAATGGGCAGAATTAAAACCAAAATACACAGACTAAACATAACAAAATTTTAACAGAAAATTTAATAGATGGTTTTCTGGCTCCATCTGGTGTTTATTTTACACAGTTTCTAGGTCAAGGAAATCTGATTTCCATTTTCCTTTCCAGCTACACATTGGAAATGAGGAATGGTATCAAAAAGACAGTTAAACGTATGTACCCTGAGGACTTACATTCAAAGTTTTATATTATTTATTGTGGAAGTAAAAGAAGAATACTTTTTAAAATTAGTTTTTATATCCTGTGACTTAAATAATTTTCAGCTCTGAGAAAGGGCTTCTATGGCAAACTTATCATTTATCCCTAGGATACCAGTTAGAATGCCAAAATACTATTCCTCCCTACTAACCTTACTTTGCTTACATCCTCATGATGGCTAAATCATCCACACTACTGCTTATTCAAATACTGCTGCTTTATTCAAATTAGCTTTCAAGCATTTGGAACACAATTATCACAAATTTTCACATCAAATATTTTATTGGTGTTGCTTTCAGATTAGATAATAACATATTTACCGCCTGTACAGAAAAAGCACCTGCTTCACTTGGTTTGTAATAGTTTACAGGAGGACTTGTTCCATCGCTGTCTCAGGGATTGAAGCAAGCATGCTATTCTGTCCTGGGCCTTCTTTTGGGCACTTCTTGTAGATGTGTCTGACATTTGCCCTCTTCCAGACATTAAAGATATCCTCTGATTTCCATAACTTTCCAAATATCATAGACAGTGGCCCTGCAGCAATGTCAGCCACTTCTATCACACCAGGCAGATTTCATCCAGGCACACAGGATTATGTGGGTATAAGAATACAAACATTTCTTTGTTAGCAGTTCTCACAATATCATAACAGAACACCTTTCTTTTTCTGCTTGGCCTAACATGCCTTGTCCTGGTATGTTTATAACCCAACAAACTTATTGTAAAAACAGGGTAAATTAAATGTTAGCCTTTAAAAAAGAGATTCTCACCTTCCATAGAGTGGACTACATATATACTCCGCACATGCACTATAAAACAATATTAAACCGACAAGAATGCATCTTCAAATATGATTTAGCAATTGAGAATAATGTCGAGTAGCCAGTACTTCCTGACAAACAAGCTTTCTGCATACCTCAGGGGCTTGGCTGTACTTGCAGAGCACCAGAGTGCAGTAGATAACATTGAGAAAGTCTTCCCTAGCAGCAAAAAAGTAGGTTTCGGTTGGTTTTTTGGGTTTTTTTGGTTTGGCTTCTCCCACCCACGACCCCATTTATAAAAGCATAATAGTTGCATGTATAACTACCAGACTGAATTCTTCCTTCCAACATCGTATGCCATTCACAGTACCCACCCTCTACAGCCTCTAACCCAAAATGATTCAGCACTGGCTGATGCAGATGGAATAGTTTTACTTTAGAGGAAAGTTTGGCAGTCCACTAAATGTCACAGGAAATTCATGGTAGGTAGGAAAAATAAATGTGTAGAGCAATGCTGAGCCAAGACTAACACATATTGTATTCATTATAGTCTAAGCATATTAACAACATTTTTAATGAACCTTATCTCCCTGTGATGATACTGTGGAGGCATTACAATTAGTAAAAGGCTTGTTCGCTCCATCTGGTTTCTGACATGTGGTCAGGCAGGAGTCTCTAATCCTATATCAGTGCTCTGGTCCTGCACACATGGAGAAGGCATCAGGCAAATAGTTATTAGCAGCTGATTTGTTCTTGTTTCCAGAACCAAGCTCATTTGTGAGACCCCTGGAAGAGTCAGTCATTCCAGAGGACAAGGAAGCCCAGCCCTGGCTCTTGTGCCACATTCAAATCTCTGTGTTATTTCCAGGTGTCAGCTCTCACTCAGGGAGGGAAGAACAACGCAGCAGCTTTGGGACAGCCTGAGATTCAGGAGAAAGTGGTCTCATGTGTGGATCCTTACCAGGGTATCACCAGAAGAAAAAAAGGTGTTACTTAGTATCTTTCTGTGCTTTTTTTTCCCCCTGAAGTGGGTAGGAGATACTTCCTTACTTCACCAAGGTACCTTCCCCAGAAAGGCAGAAGCTACGTGTTTTGTATTAGATGGAGCATTTCAGCTTTCTGGGAACTGAGATATAATGTGAGTTAACTTGCTTTCAGGGTAGAGTTGCCTAATAGCTCAAAACTAGACGTATCTCGTGTTTTGTTATTTTCTTTTTTTGAGTCTGAAAAGTTATGGGGGAAAAAAAGATTTGAAATAAATTGCAATAAAGCCTGCAATCTCTTACTGACTTGCAGCAGGAGAAAACTTCCTGATATTTACTGCCCAAATCTCAATGAATCAAGTGTAGCCATTAATAGAAGCTGAACCCAAAGTGATTCACAAAGAACAACTCCTCATGTAAGCTAAAAAAACCCCACAAAAAGAAACGAAAAGCACCGCTCGGCACCCCCGCGCAGCCCCTCAGGAGCGGCCGGGAATGGCGCGGTCCCTGCGGCCCCTCACNTGCTGCAGTTCTTGGTAAGGCTCCGGGGCGCGGCGAGCCGGCGGGGCCGCTGCCCGGCCGAGGGAGGAAGGGCGCGCCGTGCGGCCACCCCGCGGCCCCTGTCAGCGGGGCGGCCTCTCCCAGCGTTGGCTCCCCGGCAGCGCTCCATCCTTGGGCGGCTTCCCCCTCGGGCGGCTTGCCTTCTCCCGCTCCTTCCCACCCGCTGTTCCGGTCTCGTGCCCCTTGTTCCCGCAGAACGGTGCCTTAAAGCCGCTCTGAAAATGGAGTTCAATGGCTTGTTTTTCCCCCAAGTCATGCTCTTAATTTGGCTCGGAGATTCTGCTTGCTCACGGCGATGCTCCCCTTGCTGCTCAAATTTCTTTGTGTAAGCATAAATACCTCCCTCTTTTGGTGAGAGCAGGGTCGTCAGCCCTTGCCATTTTGTACACCCTTAAAAATGTACCGCTGGAGATGTGGATTTTTATACACGGAAATTAAGGCAAGGGATCACGTTTCATTACTGCCTTTCATTAAATCCCCTCAAGAACAGGAGAATTATTAGGCTGAATGTTAGACTTCATCTTTCGTTGGGGCAAGATAATTTTGCTGGATGATGAGTTTCATAGCAGGTGTTGATAGAAAGCAAGAAGATATGGCCTATTGTAAGTTGGGAGAGTCTGGCCTGTTTTTATATAATAAATAAATGAGGCCTATTTCTTAGCCCTACTTCATAATAACAAGGATGAAAGCCTCAGTCATTTCTTTAGCTAATCCCGTCATCACTCCAGTGAAAGCCTTCAGTAAGGCTAAATATGGTTAGCCTCTCTCAAAGTTTCTGTGTTTATCAACTCCACTGTTTGCTGCTAATTTTTTTTTTTTTTTTTTTTTTGTTGCTAGATAAAAATATCTTATAATTATGACTTCTCATTAGTGCATGAAAGTTAGACAAAAGAGACACTAATTCTGGGTTTCTTCCCTGCTTGGGTCTAGACTGGGTGTTTGATTCTTGCTCTGCCTGGATAGGGCTGTAGCAGAGAGATAAAGGAGTAATCTCACAGACCTTGTGCTTTTGCAGTTCAGAGTTAAGCATTAAATAAGCATTTGTTTACAGTGCATCTTGAAATGCTGGTTGGAAATTGGAAGACTCTGAACTCTCCTCGGCCCTGTTGTTTTTAGTCAACATGGACATTTTCACTGGCTATGTGTTTTGCTTTCCATATAATTGAAGTCTTAAGTAGTGATTTTTTTTTTCCCCCCACTGCTTGAGTTATAAAATAATTCTAAAAATAAATGTAACTGGGTGGATGCAGTACTGAACTTTCCAATAAACGAGCACATTTAAAGGGAGTACTGATCTCAGTACTATGTGTACAGAGTATGGGTTATCCCACAACAGAATATGACATATATTGGAAAGGAATATGACATATATTGGAAAGTATAATATGACTTATATTAGAAAAAAATATATTGGTTTATTCTAGGGTAAAACCCTAGAACACTGCTACTAAACAAGGGTCTGGTTTGTGTTTTCAGGTGCTAAAGATACAGGAAATCCTCCTGTGCTAGAGTGATGCTCTGCATTAGGAGGAATCACAGGTCTGGTTTTCATCAGTGCAGTATTTGTTAGTATCTCTCAGAGTACCTCCTGAGCTGGCAATTAAAACTACAAGTGTTTGATAACCAGGACAGTACACACAAGAATAATTAGTCTTGTTCTCAAATTGTTAAAGCTAAGCTTGAAAAAGCAATTACAAACAAGGAATAAGACCAGAAATCTGTTTAAGAAAATACTGAAGTAACTTGCAGTCAGAGTTCATCTGACAGCTCTCTGCCAATTTTAGTCTTCTATAGATAGATTTTCAGCAGTGCTGCTTATGGAATCTGAATCACAGAAAAGATGAGCTGTGCTCTGTGCTGCTTTGGGCCTGGAAAGGATGTGTGGTCAGTAAGTGATGGCAAAGTTGTTTTGTGGGCAGTGGTTTTATTTTTCTTAAAATAGTTGTATTTTAACAGCAGTGACCATGAGCAATAACAATTTTCTTAAATAGAACTGGCCTCGGCTGTCACAAAGAGTGATTTGTCTACTAACAATGAAGAAAAGCACAATATTAGTGTGTCCTCTTTCAAAATATCTAAATGAGCTTTCATGGTATAAGGCATACTTATTTTGAGGTGTAACAATACATATAAATACTGAGTTGCTGAATGAAAATCTCATCACCTGTCTTTGAAGAGAGGAATTTCTTTCACTCCAGAAGTGTTCTTATGCTTGAAGATTTTCTTCAGCTGGCAAACAGGGTCTGGGCCAGAAACTGTGCTCGTGTTTTGCTCTTGCTCTGCTGCAAGAGTGCATTTTTATGGACACCCTTCATCAACTACAGGTTTGCACAGTTGTCAGAAGAGGTTCTGCCCAGCTTCCAACCAACTGTACTGCCTTGGAGGAGCCCCTGGATCAGAGTGGATTTGGCTGAGAACTAATCTCTTGGGGTCAGAAGGGTCTGTCTGGAAGATGCACAGCTGTTGCTGCAGAAGAGAAGCAGGTTTACATCAGTTTAAATTCATGTTGTGAAGTGTTTTTTTAACTTCATGCTAAGACACTTCATGTGTATGTCCCTTTCCAGCACTGAGCACTGTTCTATTGGGGTGTTGCTTTAGGCTTTCCCAGCATGGACCAAAAGCTCTGTGATATGTAGGTCCCTGCTTCTGTCTCCCCCACTTTTACAGGAGTTACTGCCTTTGTGAGTGTGTAGAGAACCTTACGAGGACGAACGCAGCTTGATCCAAGTAGTCTTGGGGATGTGTATTGAATAACAAAACTGTGTGGTATTTTGGAAATGATGGCAGGGTGTTTCTGGTGAGGAAGATCAGTAAAATTGCACCTCTCTGGATGAAAGAGGAGAAATTAAGTAAGAGTGGAGTTGAAACTCTTTAAATGACTTGCAATATTCCTTTTTCTTTGTTTTGGCCAATATGCTTTTGATGGAAGGATGTTAACTCTTCTCCCTTTCTTCCTTTGTAGCTTGGTTTTACTCTTGGCAACGTGGTTGGGATGTATCTGGCCCAGAACTATGATGTGAGTATCCTTGTACTCTCGGAATTAAACATATCCTGAACTGAAAATATAAGGCTATTTTTCCTCAATTGGAATTGAATCAGTCTTTATTTTGATGCTTTATATTTTTTTAAACAGAATGCAGATCATGCTGAATTTAGTTCCAGGAGAACTCAGACTTTTTCAGGAAGAATTACCTCACTGAAAGAGTGGTCAGGCATTGGAACAGGCTGCACAGGGAAGTGATGGAGTCACCATCACTGGAGGTATTCAAGAAATGGTTGGACATGGCACTTGATGCTGTGGGCTAATTGACAAAGTGGTGATTGGTCAAAGGTTGGACTCTGTGATCCTGTAGGTCTTTTCCAACCTTAATAGCAAAAAAAAGAAAAAGTGGCACCAAAACATCAACTTCTCTGTGGTAGTGTAGTGCTTAAAGCCTAAACTTCTGTTCAGTCCTGGCGCCCAGGCTTCTACAGGCAAAGACAGTAGAAACAGAAAATGTTTATCAAGTGCTCGTGGATTTTACCAGCACTAAAATACATGTTTCTTGTCTTGGATAGCCTGGCTTCTTACAGTGTTCTCCACTCAGAATAACTGTTTGTTAATAAAAATCCTCAGAGCATATGAAATGTCTGACTTCTGGACCAATAATGAAAATAAGTTTTACCAGCTTTTTTTGAAAATTCATTACTTTCTCCTACTTCCAAAAGTGTATTGACCTGCAGTCAATCTTTCCTTCTTTTCTCACAATGAAAAAAGAAAGGGGATTTTCTTTCCTCAGTTCTCAGTTAAAAGTTTTCTGTGTGAGAGGGCAGAAGAAGATTTCAAGCTGAGCCTTAAAAACACGCTTCTAATTTCTGTAGTCTGCAGAATCCCTTGTAAGACAGTGCCACTTAGTTATTTACTGGCTAGAGGAGTTAATAACATTTAACATACAAATTTTTTTTTAATTCTTATGCAGTCTGTATTACCCTTAATTAAAAAAAAAGAACAGTTGTTGAAGCTTTGGTGACATTTATGTTCTGCTTTCCTCTCACCTTCAGTACTGAAGTCATCTTGCTTAAAAGCAATTCTTACATTCTGCTCTTCGTTTATGCACAAACTGTTGTGATTTTTCCTGTCAGTCCGTCCAGTAAAAGGACTAATGAAAGGGTAGAGTTTCAATGCATTGTATGTTTTACTATGTTACAAAAATGGAGCCATAAGAATGTATTTGGATGTATCAATATATATCCCAAGCATTGTATGGTGCTTTTCTCGCCGCACTGATAAAGTATTGCCACAAGAGGGGGACTCAGGCTTTTGATTTGTTGGAAGCGGTTCCCTGAGAATGTAACACTGACTTGCAGGATGAGCATGGAAATTTTATTGCTGGTGTTGAAGATGATTGGTTTTAGATGACATTTAATATAAGCGTGTCATAATGAGGTCCTAATTCTGCAGCTGTACACACGATGTGCTTAGTAATAAGTACATACAGGGTTCTGCTGACATTAGTGGAGTTCTCTTGGTTTAGTTTAAATGTCAGGCGTGTTACAGGCTGGGCTCTTCATTTCATTTGCTCAAAGAGAGCTTAGTTCTGAAAAGGAAGGTAAGAGGAACTTATGTTACCAGTACTGTGAGCCTCAGACCATTCAGTAAGAGAACTGCATTCTGTTTGGATTAACTTCTGCTCTGTAGTCAGGTTATGTATGAAGTAAAAACCCATGATTTTTTTTTTTTCAGAGATACCAGTGGAAAATTTGCTTTAATTTCGTTTTAATCAGTTAACTTGTAAAATCATACATATTCACTTCCCAGTTTTAGCTAATCATAATCTTTTCTCTGCTGTTAAGAGCTTCAGCTTTTTTTTCATTCAAGTTATCAAAATTTACTATTGGATTATTTTATCAAAATTCTTTTATTTGCAAGAGAAAGCTGAAGTTTTGAAGCTCACAAGCGGTAAATTGAATTTTCATTCAGGTGTGAAACTGCAAAAGGAATTTTGTTTCCCACAAGATGAACCAGGAGACGTATTTCCTAATAAATTTCTTGAGAACATATTTGATGCACTTGAACATCTCTTTTCTCTTGGGTTATGACCAGTACAGCACAATCTAATTTCCCCTTCGAAAGCCTGTGTATCCGTGTTTAAATCTGCTTATTCTTGGCAGTTTGTCTTCTTTCAGTCAGGAAGCTGGACTGGTCATACTAAATTTCCTGTAAAATGTTCTTTCTTCTTTCCTCCTGTTCCCATCACCACTGGCTGACTTCTAGCCTTAGTAATCTAAATATTTTCTGAAGCCTCATGTGAGGTGCTTTCCTCTTCTGTTTGCTTGATACTGCTTAGATTTTAACCTCTGTGCAAGGTAACTGATACTGGCAATATCTTTTAAAAACCAGTTTAAACTTTATAGAATTTCTTGCTGTGTGTATGGTATTGTTTTTCCTGATGAGACTCATGTAGCCCAGGATTTTTTGTTAATTTCTGTGGGGTTTGATTGTTTTACTTTGTCTTTTAAAGATTCCTAACATTGCAAAGAAGCTGGAGGATTTTAAGAAGGATGTGGAAGCCAAGAAGAAACCTCCTAGTGACAAGTCCTGAAAGAGCAGTGTTCCCCAGGTCAACTCTGTGTGTGCACCAAGGATGCAATTTACCTTTCAGGCAGCAAAAGTCAAGTAGAGGGTTGGCATGGGAGGTTTCTCCACTCAGTCTCCTGGAACTGGAATATCCTTCTTTTGAAAGGGCGGCCGTGAACTTTTCCTGGGACTGATTTTCAAGGGTTTCAGAATTTGGATTTGCAGCTGATGTGTGACTGGATGATATCATTTGTACTTTTCAGTATTTCCTTTCCTAATATTTTGTAATCTGTTTTTACCTGATCCAACTGGAGTGCTTTTGGTCCTGTTACAATGTGTACCTCACACTTGGTAATACCCTAGCTCTTAGAACAGCACAAAAGAAATTAAATGCATCAAGAAGTAACTTTCAGGGTTTCTTGTCATTTGTTGTGAGCACTGGTACTTCACTGTTCTTAAGATCTGTGTTCTGTTATTGGAGATGGGAAAGTTCATTCATCAAAAGCCATGTAAAGGAAACAAAACACCTTGAGAATTGGTTCCAGGCTCTGGCAGGCTCTGCCCCACCTGCTGTTGAACTCTGGTCTGCACCAGGCCCTGTGGTGGAGGCAAGGCTGCAGATCCTCCATCCCGTGCTAGCCCCAGAAGCTGGAAAGGGCCGTAGTGGCTTAACCCCAGCCAGCAACTCAGCCCCATGCAGCCATAGGCTCCCTGCTCCCAGTGGGATGGGAGAGAGAAGCACGGGGTCAAAGTGAGAAAACCTGTGGGTTGAGACAAAGAGTTCAATAGGTAAAGCAAAAGCCACACACACAAGCAAAGCAAAAAAAAGCAGCCATTAAAACCCCTGGTGTGTGAGAAAACATGCATTGGGTTGTAGAACCCTTCTGCTTGAAACCGTAATTCTGAAAAATCCCGTTGTAAATCCTGAAAAAGGTTGCAATGATTTTAATAGATGTAAATTTTATTAATTCAAGAATCTATCAAATATTTTTTTTCCTTAAAATAGAAGAGCTCAATCAACTCTGTAACATGGCTTAAATGACAGAGTCCCCTTGACAGTCTTTTGCAGGACATGAAGAATAAAGAAGAGTGCCAGGAAGATATTCTTGCTTTTATTGAGAATGCCTGGTAATGGACTGCGACAGACAAGCACAGAGAATGACCTCCATTTGTTCAGGCTCTAGATTAAAGCATACCTAGAGTGCTTCTCCATTAATGTTTTAATTAGGGTAAGGGTTGTGCCTTCAAAGTGGTTTGTCCTCCTACCATATTTTCATCCTCATCATAGGAAAGCTGTGGAGCACATGGTCTGTATTCCTCTCAGAAGGACTAAATCAGAAGATGTGCTTTGATCTCTAATGGGTGTTTAGTTAATGGGAGACACTCAAAAGGAAAAGATTCTCCTTCTTAAGGAATATAAATATCTATAAGGAATATTTCTCCTGTAATTTTAAATCCTTCCTTTCACTTCTGCCCTGAAATGTGTAGCTGACATAAAAGCTTTCAGTCTCTGCAAAGGGTTACTTGTCAAGTTTAAAAGCCAACTCAAGTCAGGCAGTCTTAGTAGTGATGCAACCAATTTTCTATGCAGTAAACACTCCAAGAAACTGCAACAGGGAGAAATGGTTGTGGCATGTAACATCAGCTAGCAGAAACCTTGTGGTAGCAGCATGTGTGGAAGATACCCAGAATGTGCTTGGTGAAGGGAGTTCCCAATTAAAGTAAAATTACATTTAGCTTTTACTGAATTAGTACTGTACGCTCTGCTTCTTGAGAGAGCTTTCCATTACCTTTCATAGACTTCAGAGCTGACTGAAGGAATTTTCTTCCATGCACAAAAGTGTTTCCATAGAGTGATAGCACTGCACAGCTGTTTTGATGCTTTTACCAACATGATGAACTTAAGTTTCCCCCAACTTCCTCTCCCTCCCCTCCCTTTCCTATTCTTGAGAATTGAAAAGTACTGTCTCTAACCCATTCATTTTTCTTTGCTTGCCATATAAAATTATATTAGTGTTTAAAATTGGATTATTTCTTTCCTCAAACATACTTTATGTTCTTCCCTTTCTTTACATGGGAAAATTTTACATGAGAAGTGAAATAATGTTGAAAATCTCTGTATTTGTTGCCAAACAGGCCAGTTACTCTAAAAGTGTTTTTGGAGCTGACTCTTTCAGCTAGCATTCCAAGCAGATGTTAGGATTTTTTTTTTTTTTCCTATCATATTAGGAAGTGAAAAGCTGCAGCTGTAATGCTATGGAAACAATATATGGCCATTAATATTAAAGACAGGACTTCTGAGGATTTTTCACACTACTTGCAACACTTTCATTTTAGCTCAAGCTGGGTTTTTTCCTCCCACATAGTAAGCTGTAAATACGGATAACATTATAACGCAGCTGGTGTAGACTTTGCAACTACTATATAACACATTTTACCTAGTCTGAGGTTATCCTAGGTGATACTAAAGTTTAACCTTACCTTTCAGAGGGCACAGGGTGAGCATAGATAATGACTGCTTGATGCAGGTCTTGCATCTAGGGGCTCAGAGTGCTGTGGATGCACTGGTGTCATAGCAGGGCACAAAGGATGGGTGCTCCATGAGGATACCTCAGAGCAAGTTTCCCGCTTAACATGGGCTCTGTGGATTTCTGCCCATTTCAAATGTCTATGTGGATAGCTAGAACTGCCAGCTAAAATATGCAGGCTTCCTTCCTTTGCTGAAAACAGTTGTATTCGTTTTCATGCATTGATTCTTTTGAGTCATATCTTAGAGCTGAAGGTTCAAGGCAAAATGGGAGAAAATGAATATATGAGCTACTAACAGACTTCTAAAATATTTACTGTGGATTGAGAATGTTATCCTGTGTTGGAAAATGCTGTCCTAAGGCTCTTCTGCCATTGAACACAGTTAAGGGTTAATACCCAAAATAAACAAAAAGCCAGACAGCAAAGCTAATTATTAGCTCTTGGGCAATAGAACTCAAATAAAGTTGGTGGATGCACCTCACAGAACTTCATTAACATGAATATTCTGTGGTTTTACATCCCAGAACCACAGCCTGCTGCCTCATGATGTGTGCTCCATCCCTGGTGAAACTGAAACATTGCAAAGGAAGAAACTGGAATTCTTGGAATTAATAATGTGTTGATTTGTTGATAAGCCTGGATAATATTTGTATTTGCAGAAACAAGATTGGGCATTGATACTCACTTATAAAAATCTATACTCTGTATGGGATGCAAAATTATTTTGGACTTTAGGAAGTGATGGTGGATGTCTGTGTAAGTTGCTGCTAAAATGCAGAGGGAACTCTCATGTACGGTTCTTTTTATTTTTGCCTCAGAGGGACAAAACAGTTTTGTTTCTTAGACTTCTTGGTGGTACATGTTAACATTTATTTTACAAATTCCTAAACCGAGGTCATTTTTATGGAATTTATACTGAGATAAAATAACTCTGCAGGTTATTTGCTTTTTCACCTGAAACTTGCATTAATCACAGATGATCAGTTTTACTTTCTGAAAAATAAATTTCATAAGTTGGCCACAGAATAGATGCTCCTGCCAAAGTCAGTTCTGGCCTTAGTCTTTAATACACATGGTAAAAAAATAAATACCCCAATCCTGTAAATCACCGACTCAAACCATAACTACGCAGTAACTTTCCAATGCTGTGAGCCCAAATGCTGGAGTGGAACACACAGTTTTGTTTTCTGTGTAGAAACATGGATTCTGCAACAGAATAATTCCACAGATTAGAGCCTTTCTCTGACCACTGCACTTTTTGCGCCCAAAGGTGCAACTTAATGAGTAAGATACCAATCAACATATGAAAAAACAAAAAATAAAAGGGCCTGTTTCAAATTCTATTATTCAAATTTTCTGCAAACCAGAGAGAATTAAACAGCCATGTACAAGTATTAAGTACAGCTCTCATGCTCTGCTTTTTTTCTCTGAGAAATAAAACATTGCTCTGTCAGCTATGGAATGAGTAATTGCTCAATATAAATCACCTCACTTTGCTTCAGCTAAATTGTTCAGGTTTTAAATCAGGTCTATTAAAATATATATGTATGTAGCCTTAATAGGATTCTAATAAAAGGTTATACAAAAATGTAAGGTGAAACAGTATACTGCTACTGGTTAATGCAGTTCTACTCTTTGGATAAATTCTGAGCTGAAACCAGAATTTTTGTTTTTNTTAAGGCTTGATATATGTGCTGAATCTTGAAAGCATCTGGCAATCACTTAATTTGAAATCAGGCTTATTTGCGCTCTGAAGAAAATACTTCTGCCTTGGTTGTTGGTAGAGACAAACCTGAAGTTGAGTGACTGTACACTATAACTTAGGAGTGAAAATTTCCCACTTCTTTGTCCACTTGTAATTTATTATAACAATAATAAAAAAAAAAAAAAAAAAAAAAAAAAAACAACCAAAAAAACCAAACAGTGAAGGGCAGAATGTGGTTGTGGGGTGTGCACTGCCTGTTCTGATGTGGAAAAAAGGCCAGGACAGCACACTGCCTTCCTGCAACTGCCTGGTGGGACATGGCAGTGACAAGTGGCAGCAGCTGTGAACATGGAAGTGTGCCAGGAGTACCAAAACAGGAGGAAGAACAGTCTGTTGGGGAAATGCCTTACCTGAGTCCACTCCAAATGTCTCTGCACCAACCTCAGGGAAATTCCTTACCTGAGTCCCCTGCAAATGTCTCTGCACCAACCTCATGAGACACAAGCTGTCCCAGAGCCTCCTGGAAATGTTTCTGAAGAAATATTTTATGAGACGTGCAATAGCACCAAGCAATTTCATTTACCTGCTGCTTTTGTTCTTACTGAAGAGCGTTGCTGGACACCCTGTTCGATTTGTGAGTAATCCCAGGTCTCCCTAAGGCCGGCTGGAATGCCAGCTGCTCCGTCTCTCACAAATGAGAATATCCCGTGTTTATATCCCCTGGGAAAGGTCTGGAATAGCAAGGTGTGATGGGAGCTGAGCAGAGCTGAGAAGTCAGAATTAGGAGGGCAGAGAGTGATTTGTTGCTGAGCAGCAAGACAATGGGAAGATGCTGGTGGATGGAGCGTGAAGTGAAAAGGATTAGAAGATGAGTGCACAGTAAAAGGTGCAGAGCGGATGACGCGCTGGGAAGAAAGCAAGCCAGAAAGAGTTTCTTGGCAGGGGGAGAATGGTCCAAAGTAACTTTAGGCACTGTGAGCAGAGAGATGTTCTGCTTGCTGTGTGTAGGGACAGAACTGTTGGTATTGCAGACCCCCCCACCCCCTGCAGTGCTTGTTCCTGGAGGAGGTTGCCCGTGTTGGTGAACAGGCATTGCAGCCCCTTCCTCTCCTGCTCCTGGGGCTTCAGGGGGGAGCGTGTGCCAGGGGGAGGTCAGAGTGCCTCAGCTTAGAGCACCATTTTGGGGTCCGTGTTCAGCAGAAGCCTCTTCCTGGGGAGCAGGGGAACACCCAGGGAGGGGAGCAGAAGAGGTGTGGAGGATCTGCATGTTTTCCCATGTTTCTTCCCTTCTGCCAACCTATAACCTTTTATTGTATCTGTTTATTTCCAAGACAAGTCTGTGGGATCCCTCTGGACAGAAGCAGTAAACCAACACCTCCTGCTGTCTCAACACTGCTTCTCTAAGGGTTTGGTGGGTTATGGGTGAAGTATATCCATGGAACACCAGAATGTGCAGTAGTGAATAATTTATTTTATTGGCATTTTATTTTTGCAGAATAGACATTCACACTATCAACTAGAGAGCCTAGATTAAAAGTGGGAAGCATAAAAATTCATTAAAGTGTATGTGTGATTATGAGATTCAATCATTCTAATATACAGCTTAAATGTATTGATATTAGGAAAATTATTAAAAACTGGAGATAATACATGAGAAGTTGTAATGAGTGTCGCAGGGATCCAGTCAGGAAAGCAGGGCATTCACTTTGTTGATGAGAGAGAAAGAGATTGGCCTTTTGGCTTGGTAGTTATCTACTTTATGTCACAGTTTCCTACATCTGAAGTTCCTGTTCTCTGGGCTGCTAGAGAGCAGGGGGTGTGACGTTCAAGTGAATGCACAGGATGGGGAGATACACCAGCACCACTCCACTTCAGCCCTCTCCCTTCTTACTGATGGAGCAGTGCTGAGTGCCATCGGGGATGAGACTGTTTCTGTCAAGGGAATCATAAGTCCATAACTAAACAGCAGCCAAAGAGACAGGAGAGCGATGGGAGTGTTGGCCTGGTAAGATTTTGCTGCTCACAGCTTCCCCTGCTGAAAGAACTCCCACTGCAGTAAAGAAGGTCTTAAACAAAACTTTCTGTTCCTGAAACTCCTCCTTCCAAAGCACAGATTGCAAGTACTGCAATATTGGAAATTTATACTGGTGCTGTGTGAAAAAAAACCCACATTCTCCTTCCAAGGAGATTTCTCCTTCCTCTCTGGAGGTTCCTATTATCCCTTTGAAGTGCTGTAGCTGGTAGCTGGTAGCTGGATTTCTGTCCAGGTCATATGAGTTAGATGGGAAGGTGGTTTTTGCAAAACAGTGATGAGTCATCTCAAAAGAATAATAATTTGCCTTCAGAAAAAGCAGGATCATAAAACTCTTCTGGATTTGGGAATAAGACTCACCCTAAATTCACTGTAAGTCAGTGGCAGGACTGAATCTGCTACTGCTGAGTACACCAGTGTATGTGTACTTGTCTTCTGCCCCTGGAGTCCTACATACAAGTCCTACATAACTGCTCTAAGGCATGAAAAAGCTATAGATAGATAATTTGGAGGAGTGGATTTTTTCTGAGTTATGGTATCCCAGAGAAAGCAGCAACAGAGCAAAGCGAATCTCTCCTTTTTACTCACACTGATTTTCAGAACAGAAAAGCTGTTGCAGAAGACCTCCCTGGGGATTTTTGTCATGGTTTTGCAATGGATCCTGGTGCTTTGTATACACAAGTTTCCTTCTTTCTTTCCTATGTGAAATGTAGGCACAACATTTTGTCCCAACTTGCTTTGGTCTCGCACTTTTGCTTTTTTTTTCATTGAAGATTACGTTTGGCTTGTGATGTTGCTGACTGCTGCCCATTCTGGAAAGGTGTTCAGCTGGAAGAGCCTAATTCCCCATGTGTTGATGGCCACCATGACAACAGCCAGGCCAATCAGATTTACACCCAGGCCAGCTTTCACCTGCAAAAGCAAAATGCATCAGAGCCACTTAATTAAAAACCGTTAACAAAGGAAAAGAAAAGCAGAAAGATCTAAACTGACTGAGATACCGTGTGATAATTTATGTATAGTGATTTCTAGAGCCAAAAAAAAGCACAAGGAATATTGTGTGTCAGGGTATATGTTGGGGGAATATTCAGGAGTGATGGTT
>VYZQ01057533.1:0-21195 GCA_013400655.1 Mystacornis crossleyi
TACCTATTTGTGCATTACTACATATTGTTTCTACATTCTTCACAGTTTATGTCATAAATTTTTAATTGTTTTCATCTTCTGTTTTTTCTTCTAGTCTCGTATTATCCTTTTATTCAGTGTTTTGTACTTATTTTTCCGGTTTTGTTTCTCACTCATTTCTCTGTTGTCCATACTTACATTTGTTTTTCCTGTGTGATCAAAGAAGGGTTTTGTATTTTCTTCTAAACATCAAGTGAAACTATGGTTTTGCGGTTAGCATGTCAGACCTCCAAATATGAGAAAAATTCAAAGCTTACCCTTTAGAGGCTAAATCTTATGATGAGAGGGGAGAATTTATTATACAAATGAACTTTAAAAGTCACAGAAAAAATTAATACATAGACACAGACTACACTACAGGACAGACTTACAGGGCCAGAACCCTAGTCCTGTCTTTGTTCAGCACAAGTAACCACAGGGGACTGGAGAAATCCTGTGAAATATATGCTGTATATACATAGGATATATATAACATAGATTAACATTTGCCTATATAGTATTTCTTTGCCTTGTCTCTGGGGAGAGATGCAGTTAAGGGAGGAGAAAATAGTTCAAACACCAGCTCCATATGTAACCAGTGTGTTACTCTTAACATGGGGCTAAGGTGAGTGGGGGTCAGCACATGCCTGCTGAGAGTCCAGCTCTCAGTGTTCAGTGTTTGCCATATTCCCCAGATGGTGGTATTGGGAATATACTTATTAATTTAGATGGCACAAATGTGAAAGGGACAGCTGCTGGAACTCAGTTGAGGATTCATGGTGATCCTGAAAAATTGAAGATACCATCTTTAAGAATGTTGTGAAATCTTGTAAGGAAATGTGCAAGTTACCGCACTTTGGTAGAAGGTATCCACCATGGGGTAGAAAAAGCCCTGCAGGAAAAGAGCAAATTCGTATTTTGCCTGTAGCCTTTTTCTATTTTCCCTTCCCTTTCTATTCAGAGAACACCTGTTATTGACATTTGAAAGAGAATGTAGTGTTTTAAACACTGTTCGTCTGTTTTGTTCGTAAATACTGTCAGTTATTTTGAGGAAATACCAAATGAAATCTTTACCAAAACATCAATCAAAAGGAGGCTACAAATATAGATAAGCAGCATGAAGAGTATGACAAATGGCCCTGGTGGGGTGGTTTTTTTTCTTCTTCTTGTAGACTTGCAACAGATATAAAAAGTTTGATTCCCTGAATACACTTACTGGTTTTACAGGAGACTGCTTAAATTCATCAGCTTTATGTGTAGCAATAGCACACAATTCCTGCAGATGTGCTGCCCATCTGCAGTCTTTAATAAGGAAATCTAAGCTGAATTTCATAATACCTGTGGTTTGTTGGTTTATTCCAGTTGTGTGGCTTCATCTGTGGCTTTCTTATTATAAGTTGTCTCAGACATAGCCATACATTTCTACCTTTAATGCCGCCTGTGGTATTTTCATTGTCAATACAGCCTAAATTCTTCATGTTCCCAGCTCTTCCAGTTTCCAGGAAAAAGTACTTCAGAGAAGATGTAAATCCAAGACAATTGGAATCTATGTATGATTTTTGGTTTAGCCTACAATCTGCTTTAAATTAACAAGCAAACCATATAAAGTGTGCTTTTGTAAAGAAATACTTTTAAATAAACAGAGTAATTAAGTCTTAGTTGAAACAGACTTTGCTTTTATTGTAGGCAGAAAGTGTTCAGATTCCCAAATAAGATTGTGACAAATAGTAACCACCAGAACTGGCTGTTGAGAACAGCAGTAGAGTAACCCAGGAAATGATAAAGTACAAGTTAGTTTCTTTGGCAGCTACACAAGTAGTAAAGCAACATGTAAGTAAAGCAAAGGCCTTTTAGAGTTGCTAAATACAAAAGACTTCTTAGGAGCCAAAAAGGGAAAGCAAAAGTATGTCAAGTATTTAACTTCTTGGATTTTTTGTTTGTTTTGCTTCGTGTTTCCAAACAATTGTGTTGGTTCAGCTATGCATTTAGTTGGGCGGAAGAATGACATTTAGTAATTTTTCAGTTTCTACTATTTTTGCTTACTCTTTTGCAAAGCTCAGAGGTCAGTTAATTTTTAGGAAGTAAATTTAATTCCTTACAATAAATTTTGTTTTCTGCTCTTGTTTTACATATATTCCAAAGCATCACACATGAAAAAATATTTTTCAAAGAAAGGTGTACTGTAAGTGATTGTATCCATAAAATCAGCCTGTGTACTTACTGTTCACTTTCACAGTAAATAGTGCTTCTGCTAATACTGGTATTGTTTAAAGTTTTAAAAGTACGTTGGGTTTTTTTCCTTAGCAATCATATCCTCTGGTGAAGCAGTTTAGCATCCAGAACCCTCTAGGATAATTTAGTGAAAATGGACCTTTTCAGACACTACTCCAGGACTCCAGTAACCAGTCCAAAAGGCCATTTAATGCTGCTTTATGTCGGATTCTGTAACATACACAGATTTGAGAATACTGTGGCCAGTATTTCTTATGCCTACTGTTGTACTGTTTTATGGGGTTTTTTATAGGCTACTGAGAATTATTTTTTCTCTCCATATTATTTAATGTTTGGTGCAGAAAGTAGTATCTTACTAAGCTGAGATTTTTTTTTTAATCTTGGTCTTCTGTCTGAACATTAAATATATGCTTTTTTTCTTCTTAATAAAAAATTGCTTCTGGAAGAATGATTTACAATTGTTTTAACTTAGATACCTTGGGAATTGAAATAGATGCACAAGTGTCCTTTACAGTTGTGCATCTAGAATTGCTTCAAAAATAAATTGATTCAGCTTTTCTTGTTGCAACAGATAGACTGACTAAACCTCCCTATTGATTTTATATTAAGGACAAGGTGAAGTGTATGTTTTCTCAATCTCTATCTCATGGTAAATGATACATAAAAGAAGCATTAGCTGAAATGTACAGTTATTTTTATTAACTTAGAAAAAGTTACTTTCTGAACTTAAGTTTAGGAAACCATTAATTTGATTTTAGCATCGGTTATTCTGGAAGAATATGTACAACATGTGCAGTTTTCCAGACTTCCTCTGCAATGTATGTCCCAGATTTATCTTGGAACCATTAGGTCACAGAGCAGTCCAAAAAGTGCCACAAACCCGAAATTTACATAGAATAGTATAAAAACCAGGTTAACAGGCTAGATATGGTTGCTACTATAAGCAAATTAACCTGAACTATACAGCAGATAACAAAGATACTTTCAAAACTTAAAGCATAAGGGGCAGAGCTTATCACAATTTATGACACAAGTAAGTGTAAAAAGTATTAATGGAGCAGGCATTATGGAAAAAAAATCTGGGTTTAGAAATTCCTAGGAAAAAACAGAAACCCCCCAAACCCCGAACTTTTGTTCATTCTTCAAGTTTGATTTTCAAAGAACTAGCATTCTGGGAAATGCAGAAAAAGATTTTTATATAAGATCACTGATCATTGAGTGTGCTCTGAACCTTCAGGTGGGTATGCTTTTCTTAATGATTTGTTTTAAAAAAGAATGAAGAGCTAATAAGAACTAGGTTTTGTTTTTTTAATCAGCTGTTTTCAATGTCCGTATCAATAATACAGGCTCCCCAGGGAAGTGGTCACAGCATCAAGCCTGACAGAGTTCAAGAGGCATTTCAACAATGCTGTCAGGCACAGGTTTGACTCTTGGGGCATCCTGTGCAGGGCCAGGGGTTGGACTCAGTTACCCTGATGGGTGCCTTCCAACTCAGCACATGCTATGATTCTATGAATACTGGGCCAGGAAGCATCTCCATATTCTTGTATGTAGAGTTTTACAAGGTCTGCATCTTGACTTCCCATCTGAGCATGAGTTTAGGTGGTGGGAAGCTCCAAGTACACTGTCCTATATTCTGTATTATTCTAATTGCGATTAACTGTACTGTGTTAACATTGCAGTCGTGGGATTCTCCTGCTTTTTAAAATGCAGATAACATTTAATTTTAGCAGGAATTTTTCAATTAGTTTACCTTTCTATCTTGGAATGAGATTTATACTTTTTCCTAATAGCACTTGACTGACTTCAGTAAACTTACACCGCTTAGAGAAATGTAGTCTATTTTTTATGTATTTGTTTCAGTTTAATTCTTAATTGAATGTTACTGTAGTGGATCTATGAATTGATTACCCTTAAAAAACCACAGAATCATAGAATATCCTGAGCTGGAAGGGACCCACACGATCTCACAATGATCACCAAGTCCAATTCCTGACTCTGCTCAAAACAACCCCAAAAATCACACCAAAAAATCAATCATATGTGATCATGCCTGAGAGACTTGTCCAAATGCTTCTTAAGCACTGGCAGANTAGCCAACAACACATCATCAAACTTATTTTTAAGCTCAACTATGAAAATGGGATTTAGAAATCTTGCAATTTATGCAGTTTGATTCTAAAATACTAATTTATCTATGTAATATATGAAAGCCGATAGTAAAAACCCCTTGACATCATTCTGTTACTTGCTGACTTCTTGAGAGAATTTTTTGGTAAGAGTATATGAATTATGTGGCATAGGAGTTATATGAATTAATATGAAGTAATTTATTCTTGACAGCTGCTCATTAAACAGTTAGAAACAATGGCAGAGTGAAAGAATGCAGCATCCAATAACATTCTGTTTTATGGATGTTTGGACTTTCTAATTGAAAGATTAACATTCATAAGGATTTCTTTATTATAATTACGTATTAGTAGTATATACTCCAATTCCTAGACCTTTATACTTAAATTATCTATGTGGTTATTGCTCTTGAGTAGCACTGTGCATTCTTACTGTGAATAAAATCTTTCTTACAAAATATTACTTTAAAATAATCTAATTTCTCTGATATACAGCCCTCATACCATTCACAGTCAACCACAGCTACATTCCTACAAGACTTATGTCTTAGACATGCTGTAGTAGCATTTCAAATTCTCTGTACAGAGAATATATCTTTGCTCCTGAGGGGACTGTGGAGAACACAAGACAATAAATTAGATCATTGGTACTCATAAGGGATGCTAAAAACCAGGAAGCATTGAAGTAAAACTTTGAGACTGTTAGACTGACTGTGAAGCTGTTTGCAGTCCCTGATCTTAAACCCACAGAAATGTTTCTGTTGTTTACCATGTGAATTTGTTTTGAACCTTTTACAGGTAGAATAATTAAGAAAATAGCTCAGGAAATGCTCATGGGTGAGGATGGTTCCAAGAATGGATTTAAGCACCAAGCTACAATCTGTTAATTTGATGTATGTGACTTTGAGCTGTTTTAATGTATTCTCAAGTTCTGTCTAAATTCTTCTGTCTTCTCTACAGGAGTTATTAGCATAATTAAAATCCTTTTACCTTTCTTTTGAAGAGGAAGTATGAAACAAAAAAAAAAAGGGTAATTTTGACTTTTCAAAGCTCACAAGTAAAATACCAGATATCCTTTGCATGTCAGAACTGATTCCCCGCATGAGAACAAACTCCTCTAGTTCATTCATCTGCAGAGCTGTCTGTTGCCATCCAAGCAATCTTTCTTCCTAAGTATGACAGGTAAAACTTTATTTTTTACTCTTGTGGAAATGCCTTGGCTTTATCATCTTACAGCAGGTCTTCATCACTTCTGCTGTCCACTATTATTATCTGCAAATTATTTATATTGGATACACTAAAAGAAATGCTAGATTGGCATTCCCCGTGCTTAGGTAAACTATTTTGTGGCTTTGCTGGTGTTGCTAAACTTCTCATAAACATGAGCATAAGCTAGGTGGCTCCAGAAGTGTTGGCACTAACTAAGGACAAAACTAATCATGCTTTATATGTTTATTCAGATTTATGGGACTGAAAAGATAATACACATTTTTCATGTTTTTGTTTTTCTGCTGAAACTTATAAAAAGAATCTGTTTTTTTAAACAGATTTCTAAAATTAAGGAATGTTTGTTGTAAATAAGTATATTGAAAATCTTATTATTCATCATCTTTTATAAGTAGTCCTTTGCTCAGCTGATAGAGAACTAGATGATTGTATAAATACAGTGGGAGTAGAAAGCAGTCTAGGAAATTCTATAGCCAACACCACACTAGAAGCTGCTTATGCTTATGTAGCAGTAACTACTTCAAGTCATCATTTAAAACATTTTTGGAAATCCAAAATCTTCTGAATATACTAATATTTAACCTTAGAAATTATTAGTTTGGAGCAGTTCTTCCAAAATATCTTAGTAAGTGCAAATCCAGAAGTCAGGGATTTGTAACACAAACAGAAGCATTAAAATATAGTTATTTTAAAAGAAAAGAAATCTCTGAAGAAATTAGGAACTTAAAATTAGCAAAAAAATTTAGAAGTAAATCTTAGTGTTTTCTCTATCAATATATGTACTGAAAATATCAGCATGTTAACATATGAACTAATCACACAGGCTGACTGCTTCAGGTTATTATTGAAGTACAGTAATATACTGGTGCATAAATGAACACATAGTCTTATAATAAATATTTTTTAAATTGGTATATATAGGTTATAGTGTATTGGTGAGTCCCATAACTTAAAGGTCTACTTTTCTGTACATTCCCTGTCTCTATGTTGTTTTTCTTATTTTTTTATTTTTTTCACTTTTAAATTGTACGATATGCAAGACAAAAATCAAGCACATGGTCTCTGTACAACAAATATGGTCAGAGTGAAGAATTATGCTAGGTTAAAGTACAGCAGTAATGTAATAAGACAAAAAAGCTTGGTAAAATCCTAGATCTAGTCTTGAAAGACAGATTTTCACAATTAGTTCCATACCTCAGTCAAATAAGAGGCAGTCTGAGAACAAATTTCCCACATATAAAATCTTGAACTGAATCTGCAGAACAACTGTAATTGCCAAATATGTTTGAAACCGAAGTGCTACCATGTGGGGTCCCCCCTGGGAAGAGGGGACCCTGAGAAGCATTTCCCGAGTCAAACGAGGCCTCTCACACAGGATCCCCTGTTCTGTTATGCTAATGTACCCAAGTTCTGTTTCCCTGCTCACCCACTGCCCTTGCCCCTCCATCACTCCCTCCCTGTTCTCCTATTGGTTCCCATATCCTGGTCCCACCTTTGTACTGCCCCCACGCCCCCTGATGGTCGGCCCCGGATGTTCTCTCTGCCCCTGTGATCCCATACCTAACGCTGGACCCTTCCCATGAGTCTTTGTCTTTGCTCTTGGACCTGTATATGTGCGGGGCTGGAATAAACATTCTGAAAACCCATGCAAAGGCTCTTCCCTACTCTTTGTCACCAATGCAGATGCTTCCAGAAGATTGTGGCACCATATCACCCACACCAGGCCACAACACTACCAAGCTATTTAAAAAGTGAAATTATCAACAAATCTTCATGCACAATCATTTTTTTATGGTATTGCTATCTCTACTTACCTCTTCTTCTTAGCTAATTACTCTCTTTATACCATTTTTATTGTGGAATTATGATTGAGATTTGTCTTCTCCGTCTTCCCATGTGTGCAACATTTCACAAAACCAAACAACATAACTTTAAATATAGAAGTCATTAGCTCAAGATACTTGCCTAATTTTGTAAGATTTTTACTGCATATAAATATGTGCATACATCTTTGTGGTATTGACTCCTGCATCACTGTTAATTAAACAGCTTTTTAATACACATTGCCTCTCATTTAGGATAACCTCAAACCACAGTGAACTTCATATCTTTCAACAAAAATGTATTATTTAGCCAAATATTTATGGAGAAAAAATCTTACTAGAAATTCCGTAATTTTCTGTTTTCATTTTGTGTATACCCTTTTTTTAAACTGAGTATAACCTGCAGAAGATTTTACTATGTAGGTTCTTTTTGCCATCTTCACTGTTTTTTAGATCCACTGCTAGGAACTGGAAATCCAATGGAGAAAACTACCTGAAGCTTTTTTTAAAGGAGGATTACAGATACTGAGTTCTTGATGGAAACTCTGTAGAGTGATCATCTAGTCTGTTCTACCTGTGTATAAAAATATTAGTTTTCTTATATATTTAAAATATTTCATACAGTTAAAATTAATGCTGATAATATCATAAAACTTGTGTTACACTTTTGCAAAGTATGATGATTACTTCTCTATAATAAACATTTCTAGCATTATTACTAAATAATGGAAATATAAAAATTTAGACACCTTCCATTTGATAGTGTCTTAACACAGATGATCGGTTAAAGACTGCTGGCAAAAAAAGTAACAGCTACTGCTTCAAATACCCTTATAATATTGAATATTTGGTGCAAGTATGATCATTAATCTTATTTTAAGAGCAATGTTTTTTTTGCTTTGAGTCTGGCTCTTACTGTATTGTTTTGAATGGTTCATTAATTTGATTTATTCCTTTTTCCTATCCAGTATTTGTCTTCTTAACTTCCAGATTTCCTCAGGTAGCAGAAATAGAATTTGGATTCCATCCAGATGCAGAACCAGGACACAGAACTGTAGGAGACTCAGTAAAAAATCAGGGACTGCATCTGAAGAAGAGCAAGGTCTACCACCTTGTCATTAAGAAATATTTGGCTAATATAAGTTGTGATATGTTTATTATTATTATTTGTGCTTGTGAAGCAAGTAAAATATGACTGAGTGCTACACTATGACAACATATTGGACTATAATTTGAGTATTTTCCCTTTTTTCTCCATCAGTTTTAAAATTTGTTGATTTCCTGATACTCCTATATGTGCCTTTAGTTTGATAAATATTCCTGTCATCCTGCAGAAGACTAGAAAACATAATGTTGTTTTTAAAACTCTCCTACTTGCCTTCTAGTAAAGTTCACACATGCAAATACTATTTTTGCATATTCAGATCAAGTATAGCTATTTGTAGTTACAGTCTCTCTATCTTATTTGCAGGTAAAATGTACATGTTCAATCTGGAAGTTATTTAAGAAGGCAGCTGCAAGCAATTTCAACTCACTTTTCAAATGAATAAAAAAAAAATCATACTAAACCAAAAATTGAATAGTTCTATTACTAATGCTTTAAGAACCGTATAGTTTAAAGTAATTTTGAAAAACGCATTTAAATGTGTACATTTACACAACTGTCATATATGAGAGTGGGACTATTTATTTCTCTTGGAGACTTGGGTTTTATGGTCATCTTTTAATCCTCCAGTGTACTGGGAACTTTAGTAAAGCAAATAAGGCTATGTAATACAGAAAATAGAAAATACTTGGCCACCAGTCCATGGGAACTTTACACACTTTTTCCGAGCGTAGCTGAGAAAAGGCAGAAACAATCTGTGACAGCTTTTGAGTACTCAACTCTCTAAGTCCATAGAGCTGCTACTTTATGAATATGGTAATAATTCCTCAGATAAAATCTGCTTCACAGGCTTTTCACAGCTGATCATTTTGGGGCAACCCCTCCTGCAGGAATGTAGAGATGTGTTTCTGAAGAGATATGGAAATGGAGGATGTAGAAAAGACTCTTAAGGAGGTCAAAACCTGTTTTGAAATCCTAGTCCCGTTGTAGGGAGGTGAATTAGCCATACAGAGGCTTTGGATTCAGCACATAACGCTTTCAAGGAACAAAACATTTCTGACAAAGTTGCCTCTTTACCCTCACAAAGAATCGGTGGCAAAAATTTTTATGCAGGACATAGGTCTGCTGATACATCCTAGCACTGTCACCATCTATCTCTTTTTCTTTCTTAGCCTCTCAAAAACATTTAATAAATATCCATAAATATCTGCAGAGAGCAAAGATTTATTGCTCTATCTTCTCCAGACACCACTGGCAGAAGTTTTATTGAATCGTGTTTTCCATGGTTACAAAAGTGAAAATTAATTTAAAATAACTTCAGTGCCAAAAAAGGTTTTAAAGGGAGCTATGACCTTACTGCTTTCTGAAGAACTCCTTTAGTGCAGATATACATGAGATTAAGGTGGGATATGTGGATTTTAAGGCCCAACTCACTTGGGCAGGTCTAAAAAATCCCACCTAAGATTTTATTCTTTACAGCCACAAATATGGCTCTAAAGGGCTTTTTTAAGTTCTTAATAATGGTTGAATGAAGTTGTTTCTTCCCAAGCACTCTTTACTTACAAGAAGGGATTAATGTTGATTCAAGAAATTCTTTAGATGACTGCAATACTTAAGAGGTCTTCTAAGAGACTTTTGCCACCTAATCATAAATATTACAGACTTAAATACATTCTTCTTCTTTTCATACCAATAAACTATGCCTTTGTCCCACGTTTGACATGCAAAAGAAAAATCTAAAAATTGGAATTTACATACGGGCACTTTAAGGCAATGAATGAAATCCTTTCAGTTGTCCATAAAGCAGTACTTTTTTAGTCAAAGACAGTGATAAGAACAGTAGAACAGAACATCATTTTATTCTGGTAAGGACAGTAGAACAGAACAGCACAGCCTTGGAGAAATAGATGAAGGATGTAACACAGGCAAAGAGAAGCCACGCAAAACGCAAATAGGATGCCAGCTCAGCTCTGCAAGGCTGACAAAGCACAACGTTTGCGAAACAGCGATATTGTGCTCACGCAGGCTGCAGTTTTGCCGGGAGACCAGGCTGTGTCTGGCTGTCGGAGGTGTCCCGGCACGGACCCTTTCCTCAGCCGTAGTCGCTGGGAATCTGTTACAAAGTAACAGAACCAGCGCTGGCTCTCCCTCTCAGGGAGCAAGCTGCAAACCCGATGTGAAAATAGCGTAGATAAAGGCAGTAGACAAAGAGGGGTCAATCTGCAGCTTCAGAATTTCACTCAAACAGGTAGACAAAGACCTCGGACCGGCAATTCCAGCTCCTTTTCTCTGGATGCCAGAAGGGGCGGGATACCAGGATTACAGCCAATAGAGTTCTGTAAATTGTGAAGTGACAGGGGGAACATCCAATGGGATAAACTCAGGGGAGGGTTCTAGTTGAATGAACCAATGGAATACTGAACGCAGCCGAACTTTCCAGAGTCGTATATATTCCGCAATATGCATAAACATAAGGGTATACGTAAAACTGGGTGAGGGAAACCTTGAACCTATAACAATATGCAAAAAGCTGTTCCTGCAGGGGCATGGGAACTCACAGTGACCAGGGTGTCAGAGTGCAGAGCCCTGAGAGCTGCTCATCCACCAGGAATTGTTAGGTGTGGGTGCAGCAGCCACAGCCACATACACAGCAACATCTCCTTTTATTGTTTTTATGAGATTGGTCATGGCACGAACTGAGTGAATCTTGAGACAACAGAAAAAACAAAGGACAAAAAACTACTACAATCCATGAAACTGATTTCAAAATAGAAGCACCCCGTCCTGACAACCCAGAGTTCCCAAATAAATTGTTCACCCAGTCCTCTAACTCTTGTTGGATGGTCTTGCCTTGGTCTTGGATCTCCTGGATAAAGGCGTGGATTGATTTGCTGCGGGATGTTAGATTTAAACAGCACAACTGTTGTCGAGGAGACCGCAAGGCTCAGGATCAGGAGGGGAACTGGATCTGTCATGGTTGTCAGGATGTGAGCTCTATGGAGGGAAACACAAAATGAAAGTACAGAAAAACAGGTAGATAAAAGGGGTTTTAGGGTTACATCTCAAAGAAACATGAAAAGGGGTCTGTTGGGGTAGAGGGATCAGGGTCCTTTTTCCTGTGTCGATTCCAGGTGGTTGCTGTGATATCCTTCATTTTGTCTGTTGGTATCTAGGGCTTAACCCATTTACCGGGTATCCATCTGATGCCTTGGGGGGTGGATACGCATGTGTACCCATGTCCCCATGTGACGAGTTGATATAGCCCCTTTATTTGCTGTGTCTCTGGATCTTTAATAAGGACCGGTGGATTCTCCTTTAGTTTTTGTTTCTTGGTATTTTAAAAGTGTTTTACAACAGGAGGGTCTGGCTCATCAAACGAGTTTTTCAGGAAATTGATGGTGAATAATGCTTTGCAGAGATGAAAAACTGGTGAGTTGGTTTTAGTTTCTCCCTTTTGCTGATATAAAACTCTTTTTAATGTCTGGTGAGCCCTTTCAATAATTGCTTGTCCTCTTGGGGAGTGGGGTATACCGGTGGTGCGTTCAAATCCCCACTGCTGCCGGAAGTCTTTGAAGTGTTCAGAGATATACGCAGGCCCATTATCTCTTTTAATTTCTCTGGGAGTACCCAAAGTGGCAAAGGCCTGAATTAGATGTTTTTCAACATCCTTGGCCTTTTCTCCTGTGTGGGCTGAGGCATAAACGGCACCAGAGAAGGTATCTATGGAGACATGCATGTACTTCATTCTCCCGAATTCAGGGAATTGCGTGACGTCTGTTTGCCACACCTCACAGCTGTTAAGACCTCACGGATTCACCCCACTGCCAAGAGATGGTATCTGGTATTTCTGGCAGGTAGGGCATGTGGCCACAATTGCTCTCACTTGTCCCTGTGTTAAATGGAACATGCGGATAAGAGCTGGGACATTTTGATGGAATAATAAATGGCTCGTTTTTGCCTGCTGAAAGATATTTGGTCACTTTGCAAGATTTTCTGGCATGGCAAGGGCAGCAGCTGTGCTATTACCTTCGGCAATGGGACCTGGGAGATCGGTGTGAGATCTCACATGCATAACATAGAATGGTTGCTCCTGGTTGGAAATTAGGTAAATAAATTTCCGAGAGCAAATCATAGATTTTTTTATTTGATATTTCTTTTAAGAGAGCATTTTCAGCTCTCGCTGTTACTCCCACAATATAGACTGAATCTGTGATCAAATTGAATGGCTGCTTGAACCTCTCTAATGCCCTGATGACATCTGCTAATTCAGCGACTCTAGGTGATCCTGGGACCATCTTGACATTGGATTCCCACTTCTGTGTCTGGGGGTCTTTCCAAGTCATGACTGATGTGTGAGACTTTCCTGAGCCATCACTAAAAATTGTTAGGGCATTGAGCAGCTTTCTGCTTTGGATTTCTTTAGGGATCAGATAAAAGGCCAAATTGAATACCTTGTTTGGGATAATGAATTGAAATTTGTCCAGATATACAATACCTAGTGCATATTGCAAATGTACGTTTGTTTGAGTTAGGTGTTCCAATGTGTCAGTTGTAACTGGCAGATAAATGCATGTAAGATCACACCCTGCCAGGGTGCGAAGCTGTGCCCTACCTTTCATTATGATCCGAGCCATGAGTTCCTGTGGCGTAGTGATGCTTTTGGATGGCTGGTGCGGAAGGAATATCCACTCAATGATAATTAGGGAGTCCTTCTGCCCCGTGTCCCACTGAAATAAGAGGCCATGGAGATGTGGTACCTTCCCAAGGATGGCAAGCTGGAATGGGAGGGAAGGTAGATACGTTTCGTTGACAGAGCCTCCTGTGCTTTCCTGATGGATCTTTTTGCCTCCTCCAAGGTGTGGACCCTGGGAGATGTGAGTTCATCTCCCCCTTTTAATAAATTGAATAGGTGGGCCAGGTCCTCCATGGTCAGCCCTAACCAGGGCCTCACCCAGTTCAAAGATCCACAAAGCTGATGTAATTCCTGTAGTGTTTTTGGATTGTCATTTATTTGTAGTGGTTGTGGAACTATGGTGTTTTCTGTGATGTTTAGCCCAAGATATTTCCACAGGCTGGTTCTCTGCATCTTTTCAGGCTGCAGTTCAAAGCCTTGGTTTTCTAAGGTTTTTATCACCAAGTTCAATGTCCAGTCCAAGTATTGGTTATTTGCGGCACAAACCACCACACCATCCATATAATGATGGATAATAGCTTTTTCTGCCTTGGCATGGATAGGGGACAGTATATTGGCAACATACCATTGGCAGATGGTCGGGCTGTTCTTCATTCCGTGGAGCAGCACCTGCCACTGGTAACAGCGCATTGGAGCCTCGCGACTGATGGTGGGGACTGCAAATGCGAACCACAGGGCGTCATCAGGATGCAGAGGAATTTGGAAAAAACAATCCTTTATATCAATAACTGCCAGATTCCAATTCTGAGGGAGCACTTACGGGGATGGCATGCCCAGTTGTAAGGGTCCCATGTCCTCTATGATTTTTCCCACGTCCCTTGGATTTTTCGCAAATCATGGAGGAGCCACTACCTGTCTCTCCCCGTTTTTTTTATCATGAACACAAGCGAGTTCCAAGGGCTGTTAGTTGGCACAATGTTACCTTTGGCCAACTGCTCGTCCACCAATGAATTTAGCGCCTTCAATTTATCTTGTTTTACCGACCAGATCCAGATTGGGGAATCAGTTTTCCAACTGAGTTTCTGGGTGAGGCGCTCCACAGTGGTCATTATTAAAAATCCTGAAGTCTGGGGCCAATATCAATACGTGTCCCCCACTGGGACATCAGGTCCCTTCCCCATAAAGTAAAATTCGTATCTAGCACGAATGGGTGTACTGAAGCCAATTGCCCATCCTGCCCTTCAATTTGTACCATGCTCTGGCTCTGTTTAGCTAGTTGGGGTCCTCCTACGCCTGTGACAACACCCTAGACAGGTTGCAGCTCCCACTGTGATGGCCATTTGGTGGTAGTAATAACCGTCACATCTGCTCCTATGTCCACCATCCCCCTTATGTTAATGTTATTCAGGTCCTGGCAAGTTTGCACTCCACCAGGGGCTTGTGCTTTCCTACTACCTCTGTCCAGCAGACGGCAGGTGTTGTCCTGTTTCTGGACAGGTTCTGGGGCATTAGTATGGCCTGGGCAATGACACTGCCCTGCGGTAGGAAGAATGGGGAGTGGACACACTGTGCCAAGAGAACGAAGCCTCCATCTGAACCCACTTTCGTGAGCTCAGGAGAGACCTCAATCTCCACTGGTGTTGCTTTAGTGTCCCCGATAACAACCACATTTGTGTTGTCTGGTTGTGTGTCTCTGTTTTGGAGTGTGACCACAATTACTTGCCACCTGGTGGAATTGAAGTGATGGGCACAGTCACTGGTCACCTCCAGTCTCAGTCCTGGTGTCCATATGTATCCTTGTTCAGCCCAATTCGTGTCTTTGCACGGGGCCGCTCTGTGCTGCTGCCTCAGTTTCCGTGCTGCTGCTGATGGAGACTGGGGAGACAGTCTCAGGAAATCCTTTCACAACAGAAGCTAGGGCCCTGCAATTCCTGGCCATGTTGTCCCTTCCTTCCACAATGATGACATACTATTTCTTTCCTTGGTTGACGCTGTGGGTGGCCCTTGCCCTGGCTCACTGCGTCCCACTGCAGGTGTCCTGGTGGCCTGTTGCAGCAAAGGGAACAGAGCAGTGTCCTTGCAGAGATGGCAGGCTGACACTCGATATCGGTCTGCATCCGCAGGAGCAAAGAAGCAAGGAGGGATCGCTCGTGTGGGTTTCAGAGGTTTTAATCTCTAAAGGGTCCACAGAGGAGTGATAAGAATTTCAGGGTTACAGGGGGTTCTATACTGGGGGAGGGCTAGCTCGGAAACTAATGGGCAAGGAGCAAAGGGGTGGATTCGTGGGGGATTGACAGGGTAACAACCAACTGGATAATCAGACAGGAGGGATTAAGGAACACAGACCAATGACACACCGAGTAAGGGAGAACTTTCTAGAGGGAAAAGTGTGCCACGGGGGGATTGACAGGGATTCTTTGCCCAAAGGGCAGGGAAAAGGGAGGAGAGGAACAGGGATTCTCTGCCTAGCAGGCGGGGGAAGGGGCATGGCCAACTTGAGGGAAGGAACATAACTCAGGGGAATGGTAACCCTAGTAACAGGGTTACAGAGATACAAGGCGAAAAGGGCTTATACAGAACTCAAGGGGAAAACATGAGCCAACCTGAAAAACCTTTTATGCACCAAAGACACTACAACAATTCCCCCTTTTTGTTTAGTAAAACAAAGATGAACTGTACTTCTCTGATTAAACAAGGGAGGAACCGATTAATTTTAAAATTCGGTCTCATTTAAGTTTCTTTTTGCCCACCAACTGGTTCCTAATTCGGGGGCATTAACAACAGCAATGTTAGGGTTTTTTAAGGAAAAGGTTTCTTCAAGGGTTTTCATTAAGAAAATTTTTAAGCAACTGAAAACTAAAAGGATAAGGAAAATAATAA
The DNA here is from genome assembly GCA_013400655.1 of Mystacornis crossleyi. Classification (NCBI taxonomy): domain Eukaryota; kingdom Metazoa; phylum Chordata; class Aves; order Passeriformes; family Timaliidae; genus Mystacornis; species Mystacornis crossleyi. The sequence continues at coordinate 16,048 of VYZQ01057533.1, forward strand.
TAACAATCCAAAGGATGGTTTTAACGATGGAGAAAGCCCATCCCGACAGTCCCAAATTTTTGAAAACAGAGTTGAGCCGTTCGTCCAATTCCTTCTTGATGGAATTAACTTGTTCGCTCATCTTCTGGATGGTGGCATGGATGGATTCAGTTTTTGATGACAAATTGAAACAGCAGAGTCCCTCAAACTCTTGACACCCATGGCCATGGGCAAGGAGCAAAAAGTCAATGGCAGCGCGGTTTTGGAGGGTCACCTTTCGGGTCACTTTCTCATCTGCAAGGAGGTCGCTGATGGCCGAAGAGGTTAAATTCGCTTGTTTTGCAACCCAGCACTCTACCGTGCCTAGCTCCGCCAAAGACTTGGCGGCAGGTACCCATGGTTATTCCCATAGGAGTAAGGATACCACAGATCTTTTGAGGTGAGACCAATGATAGATTTCCGAATCACAATTTGGATCATAATTCTGGGCGCTCCTCCTCAGACGAGCCAAACTTTTCTCCTGGGATTCTTTTTTGGGGCCAAAAGAGACAGTTTTCCCAGGGTGCAGGGGCTTCCACGCAGATGGGAGGGTATTCCAGCCCAAGCATGGTCTCTGCAAATTAGAAAATCTCCTTTTCTTAATAATGCTTTTGGGACGGATAGAGGAATCTGAAAAGGTAACCTCTGTTATATTGCACCAGTTGTTCGCTGAATATTTTTTACGATCATGGGGATGAGCATAATTATAGTCGGCATTAGGTTTGTAATGGAAATTTACAGTGGGGAGCAGGAGTGGAGCCTAATAGGTCAAATTCCTGGGGTTCTTGTTTAGCATCAGGTATGGGTATGCATGCGTGCATCAGCAATTTGACCCATGCATCCCACTGGCTAAGTGTGTTTGCACGGGGTGGACCATACTTGGGCTTAGGGTAGTCGGTTGGACCAAAAGGGACCCCAATTAGACAGGTGGAAAAGGGATTATCTACTGCTGCTGTCGATAAACAGATATGCTCCTGTTGGAGCGCCTTGGCCAGTATGACCCACATATTCTGCCGTGGTTGAGGGACGATCCACGCCACAGATGGTCGAAACATCCAGGCGATGAGGACGAGGATCCAAGGACGAATGGATGGCTCCATACTGTTATGCAGGTCGGGATAGGTCTCTAAAAGAAAATGAATAGCATGAGCAAAAGGGTTTAGTTGGCCATTTGGGATGGGAGGTGGAACAGATTGAGACTTTTTGGGGAAGGTATAAGTAGGGTTTTTGGGGACATGGGGGAAAGACTGTCCTGTCAAAGTTCGGCGGCACCTTCTGAGGGCAGCCACCACAATGTCCTTTATGTTCTCTCCGATGGTTTTTAGTGACCCCTTCAGTTTTGCTGGGTCATGATCTTCTAGGTGGGGTCGAACCCATTTGCGTGGGATCCAGCAGACACCTGAGGTGTGGACATGCATGCATACCCATGTCCCCAGGTCTGCAGTTCGTACGGCCCTTCCTCCTTTAGCGTCTCTGGATTTTTTATTAGAACTGGAGGTTTGTCTTTCATCTTTGCAAAGGTGGTGTTCTGGAAATGCCGGAACACCAGCAGGTTGGGTTCGTTTTCGGTGCTGTTAAGAAAGTTCATGGTAAACAGTGCCTTGCATAACCTCACATTCAGGGAGTTTATTTCTTCCCCACCTTTCTGTATCTCCAAAAGTTTTTTTAAAGTCTGAAGAGTCCTTTCAATAACTGCCTGTCCGGTGGGCGAGTGTGGAATCCCAGTCACATGGGAGACTCCCCACCTCTGAAAAAAGGAGTGTAGTCTTTTAGAAATACATGCCGGTCCATTATCAGTTTTTATTTGGCGGGAGATGCCTAGGGCTGAAAAGGCTTGCAAAAGGTGTTTCTCCACGTCTTTCGTGGTTTCCCCTGCATGGGCCGAGGCACATACTGCCCCTGAGAATGTGTCTACAGACACATTCACATATTTCAGTCTGCCAAACTCGGGAAAGTGGGTCACATCTGTTTGCCCAGACCTGCCTGCTGTTCAGGCCTCGAGGGTTTACCCCAGTGCCCATGGATGGTAGCCTGTATTTTTGGCACCTGGGGCGTGTTGCCACAATTGCCTTGGCCTGATCCTGCTTTAGATGGAACATGTGGATCAAGGCCAGCACATTCTGGTGAAAGAGTTCATGGCTCAGTTTTGCCTGCTTGTAGATGTCTGGCAGGGTGGTGAGCTGCGCAGACATGGCCAAGGCAGCCGCCCTTCGGTTACCCTCCACAAGAGGTCCCGGAAGGTCGGTGTGTGACCTTATGTGCATAACATAGAATGCTATATAGGTTGCTCTTGGGAGGGAGATTAGTTTAATTAATTTCAAGAGCAAGCTAAATATTTTCTTATTGGTTTTGCCAGTTACTTGTTTTAGAAGGGCATTTTCAGCCCATGCAGTTACCCCAGCTATGTAGGCCGAATCACTGATAATGTTAATTGGTTCTTTGAACCTCTCAAACACTCTAACTACAGCGGCTAATTTGGCCCCAAGGCAACCCTTTAACCTGGACATCTTTCTCCCCCTCAGATGTCTCAGGATTTTTCCAGGTAAATACCGATTTATGAGATTTACCTGAGCCGTCAGTAAAAATTGTTAGAGCGTCGAGAGGACACGAACTTTGCATTTCTTTGGGCAGGAGGTGAAATTTGAAAAATTCCGAATTAAATGGGCTAGGTTTTGAATTTGGCTTCAGATAGTGGTTAGAAATTTGTCCCGGGTAACTGTCCAATGCAAACTGTAAGGTGACATTAGTTTGTAGGAGTGTGTTGAAATCATCCGACCGAATTGGTAAATATATGCACACAAAATCATACCCAGCGAGGGTGCGAAGATGTGCCCTGGCTTTCATTATCAGCTGAGCCATAAGCTCTTGTGGCGTGGTAATACTTTTTGATGGCTGGTGCGGAAGGAACACCCACTTGATGATCCTTCCGCCCCTCGTCCAGCTGGAAGATGAGGCGATGGAAGTGTGGCACTTTCCCAAGTATGGCAAATGGGTATGGCAAGTCTGGGTTCGTGCGGTGGGCCTGCCTGTTGGATAGGCCCCACTGCACTTTTTCGATAGAGGCTCTTGCCTCTTTGGTCAACATCTGTGGAGAATTTGGCTTCTGGCTTCCAGGGAGCAAATTCAACAAGAGGGCAATGTCTTGGGAGGACAACCACAGCCATGGCCTAATCCATTGGATTGCCCCACACAGGTGTTGCCGTTCTACCAGCGTTTTTGGGTCGTTGTTGATGATCAGTGGCTGGCGGGTGATGGTGGTCTCTGTGATTTTTATGCCCAAGTATTTCCAAGGGCTCATCTGTTGAATTTTATCCTCTTGGAGCTGGAAGCCATTGGCTTGCAAAGTGTCCGTGACTAACTTTAATGTGTCTCGGAGGTACTTGTCGTCGGCTGCGCATACCAGCACATCATCCATGTAGCAGTAGATGATAGCCTTAGGTTTCTGTTTGCGGATGGGGGTCAGAATGCGGGCGACATACCACTGGCAAATGGTTTGAGTATTTTTCATGCCTTCAGGCAAAACATGTCAATGGAAGCGCCGCTTGGGAGCTTCTTGGTTGATGGTGGGAACCAAGAAGGCAAACAGCGGGGCGTCGTCGGGATGCAGGGGAATTTGGAAAAGACAGTCTTTTATATCAATTACAGCCAAATACCAATTTTGGGGGAGCATCGAAGGGGAAGGCATCCCTGGTGAGAGGGGACCCATGTCCTCAATAACATTATTGATCTGACGCAAGTTGTCAGAGGGCGCCACTTGTCCTTTCCCGGCTTTCAAATAACAAAACCCAGGGAATTCCAAGGGCTATTTGTGAGCACGATGTTCCCTGCCTTTAACTGCTCCTCCACGAGAGCGCTGAGCGCCTGTAACTTTTCTCTATTGTGTGGCCACTGATCCACCCAAAGAGATGAAGCCGTTTTCCAGGTGAGCTTAAGGGTGGAGCGCTCCGCAGTGGCCGCCTCTAAAAATCCTGGGGCTTCTGTGGGATGTCGAGGCAGGCCCCCCATTGGGTCATGACGTCCTGTCCCCATAGGGTGAAGCCTGTATTTAAAACGAATGGGTGCACAGAAGCCAACTGCCCATCCGGCCCCTCAATTTGCATGATGCTCCGGCTCTGTTTTGCCAGTTGGGACCCCCCGATCCCATTGATGGCGCCTCTAACAGGCTGCAACTCCCATTGTGATGGCCATTTGGTGGAGGGAATGACCATCACATCTGCCCCGCTGTCTACCATTCCCATTACAGAGATGTTAAGGGACCCCTGATGGAGCGTGCACTCCATCAGAGGCTTTTGTCTTCCACCAGCTCTGTCCAACAAGCAGCTGGTTCTGTGGACAGGCCAGGTGGGAGCGGGATAGCCTGGGCGATGGCTTGGCCCTCTGGTAGGAAGAACGGGGGGCAGATACATCTCGCAAACAGAATGAAGACTTCCCCCTGCTTGATGGGAATAAGCTTGGGGTAGATCTCCAATTCTGGTGGAGTGACTTTAGTGTCTGCCACCGTATGGATAGATGTGCATGGTTTGACGTCAAAGTCTATGTGCGGCAGGCGCATGATAAGTAGAATCCAGTTTGTGTTTTTGAGGTGTTTTGCTTTGACACAGGTCACCAGGAGTTTTCCTGATGACCATGCTTTAGAGTCTTCGGTGTCCGTGTCCTTACAGGCAGCTGCATTTTTGTCCAGGAGCGCAGCTGTGGCGCGCTCGCTCCCCAGTTTCCCTCCTGGCTCCCAGAAGAAGTGGTGTTTTTATGGTGTGTGGTGTGGTTAAATCGAGGTGCAGGGGCTCGGCAATACTTTGCCGTGTGCCCTTTCTCACTGCACCGATGGCATACTAAATTCCTTGGGTCCTGCTGTTGTGGTAGCTTGTGAGTTGTGGTGGTTGGCGGCTGCTCCAGGGCTCCTACTGCTCCGGCTCTCTGTGGCTTTGGCACCGGCTCCGCGGTGGTATATTTTGTGCAGACCTTGATCATCCGGCTGATACTGGGTGCCGGGTCTGACGGCAGCGATTGGATGAGGCGCTTGCACATCTCGTTGGCATTGAGGTGCGCAAGGTTTGTCAGCAGCTCCTGTTGTAACTGGGCGCTTTCAATGTGTGCTGCAACAGCCGGTCTGAGCCTATCGATGAAATCTAT
>VYZQ01057535.1:4627-15796 GCA_013400655.1 Mystacornis crossleyi
TCTCCAGCCTGAACTAAAAAGCACAAAACAAATAGCATTGTTCATGAAAATAAGCAGTGCTGTAGGCTTCCGCCCCCCTCCCTTTTTTTTTTTAAATGAAGGCCCAAATTAAAAGGGAATCACCACTTTTGATGTTTCTATATTTTGCCTTTTTTATGTCTTCACTAACACCTAAAATATATATATAAGGGAGATTTTATATATGCTGAATATCTGTCAGTGAGTTAAAAAAAGGTGTAAAAAATATTTCATCTAGTTTATGTCTTTAACATAATTGCTCTGCTTTTTAACTTTTTTAAAGTCCTTTAAATATGTGTACTGCTTGTTAATAATCCTTTAGAGTCAATAGATCAAAATTAGCGGTAATATATAGAAGGGAACTTGGAAGGATGGAGGAACATCAATTACCTGCTGGCAGCTGGTGGAAGCTTAAATAGTAAGAAAATATAAGGTGCAAAGGAATGTGGAAGGCATCCAAGGACCCCAGAAGAAGCATGACATCAGTTTTGAAAGCTGTATATGCAAATTAGTAGAGTAGTTTGTCTGGACTAATGATCCTTACTGAGATACCGCACACTGTGTTGCAAAGGAATGCCCTGAGCTCACGTGGCAAGAGGTATATTGCATATGACAGTCAAAGGCCCAGCACAGGAACCTAAATAAACATGGCTGGGGAAAGAGTGAGGAGAGACCTTTAGAGGTCACATAATTCCCTGACACAGTACTTTATGATGAAACCATCTTAGACAGATATTTGTCCTTGCCTAAGTATCCAGTGATGCAGAGTCTGTTACATTTTTGTACATTTTAGTTCAGTTTCCCTGAAAACTTTTTGAGTACTATCTCATCTCTTACTTTAGTCCCATGGAACAGCGGTCTTGACTTTCTCATTATTAAGTATCTGAAGGGCACTCTTCAGGCTAAATCAAACCAGTTATTCTAATCTCACTGGATTCACAGCAACAGGTATGTGAATGTAAGGACACCTATTGCCAACAGCAACCAGAGAGCTGAATGTCTCTGTTATCCCTCTCCTATTACAAGGCTGGATGGCAATCTGAGCTTTCCCATTGAGTTAAACCCATAAATCCTCTCCTCAGGAAGGAGGAAAGAGTTAATTTTCTCTTTTAAAACAGCTGGTGATAAACTTACAGTTTGAGCATACACTTTGGAGTGTGTCCCAAATGTCAGACTACAGGTTATCCAGGGCCTCTAAGGCAAGATAAGGAGAAAGGAAGCGAGAGTATGAGATGCTTCACACAGGAACATTCCTTTTAAAGATCCATCATCTGATTTTTCAGTTTCAGTTTGGAGATTTCTTCGAGAATTGCATAACCTGACTTTTCTTTTAAAGAAAAATAGAGAATCTAAAGAAAAAAAGGTGTTCCACTTGAGGTCAGGTCCCTCACCACCGAGCTTCATGTGCTCTCCCTGTCCCTACACCATGACCTGCCTGGGAGCCCTGTTTCTAAGGAGGTGAAGAGAGTGCAGTAGCCAAACTGGTCTCAGCTGGGTACTTGAATGCTCTTCTCAGAGGATCATGTTGTTGGAGGGTTTCAATCTGTCTGGTCAGAGAAACTCAGGCTCAACCTCTTCCATTTTTAGGTGCAAATGTTCTAACTATGGGAAACATTATGTTGGGTATTTTTCTGAATCTGTATCTTCCAGACTGAGAACTTAATTTTTAACAATAACGGGAGGAACAAAGTCAAACTCATTTCTGAGACTTGCAATTAAGAGTGATAAAATTAACCATTTTTGACCAGATTCTTCCTCTCCTCCATGTGCACATTCTTACTGAATTCATTATATGCCTGCCAGGAGTGCACGGTAAGATCTACAATAACACTTCATTGAAGCGCTCTTTTGTCTGTGGGAGACACAAGTTACCCACAGAAGAGCAAAAAGACCCTCACCCCAGCACCTGGGACAGTTCAAATGACAGGTTAGGTTCCTTTTCTTAGCCAGCACGCTGTATCAGAACACACTTCCATGTGCTGAAATCAAAGCTAAGGAAAGAGTTATTAATTAATGAGGGACTGCAAGACTCGCCTATGCAGCCCCTTTCAGCTATTTTTGTAGAGTTTAAACCAAAGAATGAATATTTAGGGAAAAACAGAAAAACCATTAATGTACAAGGAATAATTATATCCTTAGCAAATTTAAGCAGTTAGGATGATACGAATTGAGATCTACATTTCTTTGTCCTGCAGGAAATCTCAGTATTTCTGGAATTCTGATTTCAAGCTGAGGTTTTGAAATTCCAATATTTTGATTTTATGATTTCAAAATCAAATATGTATTTTGTTTTTTCTTGGATCAAAAAGAATTTTTTTGCATTTTTACATTAGAATATTTCATTTTGATGGATCAAACCAGTCTAGAAAGGTTTGCTTCAAGTAAATTCACAATTTAATAGATTTTTCTTATTGATATGTCTTGCCTGTATCTTATAGTTATTACTGAGTCTCTGATTTCCCATACTGGGTTCCCAGCCTACACATTGCTTCAACAATTTCTGTTACATGGTGTCCCTACATTTACTTAGCTTAAAAAAACAAAACAAAACAAAAAAAAAAAAAAAAAAAAAAAAAAAAAGATTNAAAACCAAACAAAAAAAAAAAAAAACCAAAAAAAAAAGGATTTTCTCTGAAAGTGATGAGTGATGAAATCAGCTGGAGATCTTTACTCATCCAAGTAACAGTGGTCTGGCCTACAGCTACCATATCACAGTGAAATACTATGGAAAACAACATTGGAGTGCTATTCAACAGATTGGAACTGCACATTTAGGGTCCGGTCTTTAAACTAAAATGAGATACCTTGATTTTTCAATTAGAAAATTCAGTCAGGAAAACATGACACAAAATAAAACCAAACCAGTAAACCACATGATTCTGTAGAAATTTTATTTCCATGGCAAAGAAATGGTCAGTCAAATGTGTGTCGGAGGTAGTTGAATGTTGGAGTCTTGCAATAGTTCATTCTTCCACTATCCAGTGGGGAAGGGAAAGGATGGGAAGGGAAGAACTAATTAGCAAAATATACTAAGATGTTTCCAAGGTACATATCAAAAAAAAGGGTACTAGACAACTCTTAATTTTAGCTGCCTGGTTTTCACAGGTAGTGCTTGCAAGGTCTGCAAAGTTACGCTCACAATAAAAGAAAGAAAAAAGAATAGTAGCTGAAGTTTAGGCAGGTATTTTCTGGGCTTGCAATTTTTACAGATAGAATGCTGTTTATATTTTTTTTCTTTTATTTAAATCCAATTCCCTCTAAAAACCCAAAGAATACAAACATGCTTTTTTGTTATAGGGTTTCAAGTTTACTCTTCTGCTTCTGGGTCTCAAAGGAAAACGTCACAAGAAAGGAATTAAAATTACTCTTCAGGGGCTAAGAAAACATGAAATAAAAAGGCTTCAAATGATGAAATGTGTAGAGTGATTTGTGGTGGTTTGTGAAAGTTTCATTGAACGTTAACTAGCAGAGCGATGCTGTAGCACTCAGTCTCGACTCGCCCCCTCCCAGCCTTTTCCCTGTTGTTCAAATGTCATAAGCTTTTTACATTTCATCTGAGTTTCTTCTGACATTGAACAGAAGTGAGAAGGCTGAGAGAAAAACTTCTTAAATTATCATTTTTCTCTTGTCTCACTGTTCTTATGTTATACATGGATAGTTCTTATCCATGATAAGTTAAACAGAAATACAGCTCTGAGTCCTGGATATTGAAATTACTTGATGAAGGGCACTGTTGGGAATGCCCAGTTGTCCTTTGTCTTTAGCTATTTAGATACTCAACACTCATTGATTTTACTTGGGACTGTGCAGGCCTACATCCAAAACAAAATTAACCAGTGAGAATAATGTGAATTTGGTTACTTTTTTTAATATACTAAATGATAATATAAAAACAATGCCAATTTCATGAACAATCCCAAGTTTCTTGCTTAGCAAAATAAAAATAATTGTAGATACGGTTCAGTTGACTAACAAACACTTGTTTACAACATAGCCTGAGAAAAGCTACAGTTGGTATTCCAGTTAGAACAATTTATTTATCAGGACTCAGATTTTCAAACACAAATGTTCAGAGATTCAGAGAAAAATTTTCATAGCAGCAGGCATAACAATGTAGTACATATATAACTTTGGGACATATTATGCACATAATCCAGCATATTTCTTGTTTGTTCTGTGATATTCAAAAGGACACCACCTACAGTTCTCAAAAATTAGTTTCAAATGTCTTAAAAACCTGTTAGCTAGTACCTTTCATTCAAAACAAGCGACCTTCCAACTTTTACATACAGCTTTTAGAAAGTTCTGGCAGCTCTTTTGCGTAACCTTTAGTTTTAGACTTTAGTGGGTGTATGTAAAATCTTAAATACAAAGAGGAAAGCTTGTCATATTCCATGTCCTGACAAACAAAAAATATTATATTAGCATAATTTAAATACACATGCATAATAGCTTAGGAAAACATTTCTAAAGTTTTTACTGGAAGTTACTGTCTAAAAAAACCCAAACTACTGTGGTTTATTCATAAAGCACAATTAAAGACAGGTGTCCTGGAAATAAGATGTATCACTGTTCTCATGTTGGTCACATTCTGACCATCTTTAAAATGGTCAGTAAGAAAGCCCAATGTGTATAATCATTAAAATCAGCCTTACTTATCAACATCTCAGCCTGTCTTGACCTCTGTAAAATTTCTCCTGTGCACCACTTAAGGTTTTTAAAAATAAGTTTCAAATATGTCCTAAGAAGTACTTACTGAAACATATATTATCTAAAATTAGTGACTCCTGCATGGCTTTGGTAGGAACTTGAACCAGGGAAGATACCTAGCAAAGTCATATAGCCCTTGACTTCCAAAATCTTCTCTCATTTTAGATACCTATAAATGGAATATATTTTGCCCTGTGGTGATGCCTCTGAAAATATGCTCAGGTGCCGTTCACTATATTTCATCATTTACATTTATCTATTGGGCAAATCTTTTCTATATAAAATTAAAAAATGAATAACCACTTAAAAAAAAATTTGGTCTGCCAATTTTTTGCTGTCCGTTGCACTACAAAATGCTAAATTGTGTCAAAGAGTGAAATTTGTCTGAAACCAAGGTTGAGGCACTTCATGGAACACACACTACAAAACTGGAGTCCTCAGCCAACTGGGTAAAGTACTTCCATTGCTTTTAAGGGAAACAGAAAAATGCCGCTCCCATCCTATTCCAGCTGCTTTTAAAAACAACAATGAACAGTTCAGAAGTTTTTTCTTTCAAAGATTTCCGAAGATGCAATGTCTTTCCGTTAATTGAGAAGTGCTGCCGTATCTCCAGGTAGCTGCATTTCAGAAGTGTGTCCCTGTCTCAGAGTGTGCCGGGGTTGCCGAGGGGGAGAGGAGCAAGTGCAGGGAGTCCAGCCAGTCGCGACCTGGGCAGCGCCACTGCTCTGCCACTCTGGAGCTCTGGCACCACCCCTGCGTGCCCTACCAAGCACCACGCTGGCATTTCACAAGGAGAAAAAAAATGGTTGTGTTTTCAGTCATAAAACCGGCAGCCACGGAATTTTCAGTTTTGTGGTACGTTTTGCTGTGTTTTTTAAAACCTGGAAAACAAAATGTTTGATAAAAAACACTAGCATAGTATTCATGGCAGATACTACTGGAAAAAAAAATGCTGTCTAAAAATATTTTTTTAAATAAAAATCAGTAAAGCAGCTCTAAATGGGTATCATGTTCACGTATTTGTAAAAACCAACATTTTAGGACAGCTTCTATTTCTGATGAAACTTTAGCTATCATAGATATAGATTCACTCAGGGTTTTTAAATTCAAAATATATTATATTTCCCAACAGTGATGTCAGTTGTAGATTTTAATGAAATAAAGTCCTTATAAGATTAAGTTAATTTATATTTATTATCAGTGGTATAAAAGTATTCTTTTATGGTTCCACAGGAAACACTGAATTCTTTCTGGTTCTCCACTCTATTGTCCATGACTTTGCTCAATGTCCTTTTCAATTTTCATGCAAACTTTATATTGAAAGATTTGAAAGTTTGATTCTATTTGAAAAACTAGAGTGTCCAAAAATCTCTTTATTTTGAAGGAACTTTAGGGAAAAGTGGGATTGTTTGCTCCTAATGTTCATATGACCCACACAGCATGCTAAATGCATAAACACAATACACGCCATTAAAAGTTAGCTGTTACTTCATCAACAGCTTCTTCCAAAGGAGGATGGGAAGGGACACAAACAGTTGCTTAGGATGAGGTTTTTAGAAACACCCAAGGCATCTAGGAAGCAAATTCCCATTTAAATTCAGCAGAAGTTGGGACTCTGACTCCCCTGAGCTCTATTAAAAATCTCCCCTCCTCCTTGATTCACAAATGTGTTTGCTCCATTAGTTTGATTTTGATTAATTAACAGTGCTTTTAGGCTTTCCATGCATGAATTTATCAAATGCAACCAAACTGAAATACATCAGTTATTTCCTCTTTTAAGCATAAAGGAACTCGGTGTTATTTCAAAGTGTTTGTAAATGATGGCTTAATAGCTCCTAATGCATCATGGCCCAGTTTTTACAAGTTGATTATGAAATGCCCATGCAGTTTAGAAAATCAAACGGCAGCCCTTACAACCATGGCTCATGTTAATTGAATAGGTAAATTACACTCTTTATAGCAGGGTAATACATAAGACAATAAAATCCTAACAATTTACCTCTCTGTGGCTGGGCCCACTGTGACAATCTGCTTTGTGGCTGGGTACAAGTACAGGCAATAATACACGGTGTTGAGGAATGCTCTCTGGTATAACTCAACATCAGTATATCAGCACAGACTGTCTCCAATGGACAGCTCTTCCTTGTGAAAACACATCCAAGAGATCAGTAAGAAAAAAGAATATATGTGTACTACCCTTTGGTAACAGTGAATATCTGATAATATATAAACCTACTGAAACCAAGACGTGGAAAAATGGAAGGCTGAAATTTTACTAACAAATACTTAAGTAGGTATTAACCAAAATCCACCCCAATCCTCAGCTGGCCCCAAGACAAACTATAAGGGCTCACAAAGATGAATTCCCATTACACTTCATAATTTATACACTTCTCAGGGTTATACTACATTCTAATAGTACAAAAACTGAGTGTTGCCTAATAAGACCCCAGCAGTTCTGGATGGAATACAAACATGCCTAATATGTCAAAAAGAAAGCACATTGTTTTCTGTGTACAGTCAAATGCAGGAGTGAGAAAAGTCAATGCAGATCCTATGACCAGAATTCCAAATTCTACATTTTATTTTCTATAAAGAGTGCAAGTGGGAAAAGTTCTGTCTGTAATTCACCAATTAAAAATTCTGCTGGGAAACATTTACTGTCAGAATAAAATTGCCACATCTTTTGCCAGTCACGCAGCCTGGTGTTAAAGATGGATTGATCGTAGGTCTGAAAGCCTTAGGTGTTTTCAAGAGTTAAATGATTAACTGTGCTGTAAGTCCTACCATCAGGGAGTCAGAGGACTTTGTCTGGTCCTTCTGAAAGCTTAGACCCCTCTGGAGTTACTTCGTATTTTCCATCTGAATTTGCATTGAGTCATATTAATAGGCTTTTTGCCTCACCAGTCAGGTAGCAATACTATTGTGCTGAATCACACCACCATCAAGTAAATAGAAAAGAACTTTTCCTTTATCTTAGTTCATTGCCTGGGCTGCAGATAAATTAGTATGTGTAACTGTTCAAAACAAATAACTTTCAGGTGGACTGGTACATTTTTCAATATCTCTCTTTCAATATTTCATTTTGTTGTACGAACATCTGACACACCCATTTAACAAAATGTTATTAGCAAAAGCAAAAACTGGGAACACATCACTTCTTTTTATTAATTATTTCCACAAAAGTATATGAGTGATTAGTGTTCAGAAACAGAGAAAAATAAATCAATTGGTGCTCATGTGTATTTAGCCAACAAAAAGCATAAAACATGGCACAGGATTTCTGCTTTGGTTTTTTTCACAGAAGAAAAGCAAAAAATACTTTTTCCCATTCTGCCACAGGAGCAGTCACAACAGAAGTATAAAGATGTAACATATAAATACATATAAAAATTACTATTGAGAATATATTATGAAAATGAATAAGCAGAAAGGAATTACTCAGCTGGAATACTGCAGTTCACTGTTGGCCAAAGACTTTTAACTCCCCACAAAAATGCCACATGATCCTTTAACATTCAGATGTGTTCCCAGTTTTTGCTTNGTTTGCAGCTTAAATGGTTTTTCAACAAGGTACCTCTAACAACCCGATTTTTTAAATATCATGCTCAGAAACTGGTTTAAATGGGACTCAAAAGACAGAGTGACTGAAAATATGACTTGAATAAATGATGGAAAGACTGCTTGACTAGGTTTCAATGGCATCCTGTATTTATGTTTGTGAGTCCATGTGGTGTGTATAAACATCTAGCGAGGCTTGCAACTCATAGAAGCATCGTCTGGAGTACAATACTTTTCTGTACTCTCAATCTTACTCAGAATGAAAGAGCATGGAGACTACTCAGTATAGGAAGAGTAAAAAGGTGTCTGTTTCTTTTCCCTGAGTGTCCTAAAGGTCTGTAGTCTGTGTTCGAACCACTCAGGGAGAAAGGGCTGTGTGGGAGCAGCCTCCCTTCCCTCCTTCCTCCCTCACTGTCCCAGCTGAGCAGCTCCAGTTCTTGTCCTGCAAATCTGGGAGCACAGTTCTTCTCTGCCCTAGCAAATAATTCACATTTTTATGACGCTATTGTTCAGCATGCTCTGCAGCCTACACTGGTAGGGTTGCCTGAGAAACAATGTTCATAATTTCTCAAGGCCGTAAGATTTTTTTTTAAATGGCATTGTAAGTAAATTCTGGTTTGGGAATCAGGGGAAAGCTGCATTTTATTAGAAGGTACAGTCACGTTCCTTACAACTTTTTAGCAGACACTCAAAGTTTTTAATGCTTTATTAATGGAAAATTTAAATTATGTTTTAGAAGGTGTTTTACAGATACCTGTTTTTCAGGCATGTGATATCACTACAGTCTGTAAGTAGAAGTGCTAAAAGAGTCAAATCTCTCAAATGGTCTTCCAGTACACAATCTTCTACATTTTCAATGCATTAGATCAATGTAAACTCTCAGAACCTGATATGTGGTATACTTTAAACACTATAAAATAACTTCTTTCATATTCAGATCAGATGGTTTCATGGTATTCCAAACCAGAGAAAAATATTGCAAATCTAAAGCAAATACTGCTATCTAGCCAAGGACTTATTTATTTTATCCATCCAATTACTGAAAGTTGAAACAGTAGAGTTATTTTTGTGGGATATGGTTGGGACTTTGTTAAAGATAAAAAGCTCAAGGGAGATGGGATAGGATACGCTTTGATTTTGAAGGAATAAAAACAAATTTACCATAACTAATTTGAAAAAATATCTAATGACTTGTAGAATTAATTGGTATGCTTCAGCTAAAATGTAATAATACCAATTTTACAGAGAGAAGCATCCTACCTTAATATCTTTTAAAAATTACCTCAAAATAGTTGTTTGTCTAAAAATGGAATACTTCAACTACAGTTGACTGAAAAAAGTATTCCACGTTTCACTACTGATTGATGTCTATTCTTTTTTCAGTATTTCTTTAATTTACTTTCTCTTTATAGTTTACCTGATATAGAATGCTTTATGTAGGCATTCTTCTGAAAAGTTTTACGAGACTAATTAAACAATATGAACCCTAAACTGAAAAAGAAGGTAAGAAGAGAGAATATTTTGAGACTACTTATGGTAATAAATACATACATTTTCATGACTAAGGATCATTTTTGCCCCTTTTTTGGATATATATGTATTCACAAAAGCATAACTCTATACATTTTTAAAATATAGAATTAAATTTGTTAAATTTATTTCCCTTAAGAGCAGTTACTAAATCAGAAATTGACATCTCTTTGTGCATCCTACAGAAAAAGATCTCAAGTATTAAGGTTTGTAGTTGATTTAAATCAGAGCAGTAACTCCTATTAACAAACACAGATATTAAAATTAACGATGAAGTAGGAATATCAGCATAGCAAAGAATTTTCTAGTTGATTCTACCATACTTGCAATCATACATTAAGTAGCAGGGAAGACCTAGTTAAGGGAAAATAATTTCTTGTCAGCATTTACCTTTAAAATAAACATACAAATACCAAATTTCTTCGGTGAAAACTCTGGTTGACTATATTGTTCTTCTGCCTCAATGAGCCCAACTGCTTCACTGTAAGAAGGGGAAGGCTTGTTTTGTGAAGATAGGCACAAGACCATAAAACAAACCCCTCGGGAAGCAAGCACTCTTATCATTTTTTTTCAGTGCAAAGCATGTATCCTACACAGTGATAAAGAATCCAAGAGATCTCTAGCTTAGTTATTCCAATGTAAATTGACTTTTCTCCTGTAATATTTGTCTGAATGTGCATAGCTCTGAGTTTTCAAACACGGAATCTCATTACACTTTATTCTACTGGATTACAGAACCTTCTAGGAGCAGAAATATCTTCCTTACACAGGTATTCATAGATCACAGTCAAATCATCCCCACCTTCAGTCAGATAAAATAGATGATTTTAGCTAGTTAGTCTCATTATAAAACAAGCTTTCAAGGCCTTGAAACATAGTGCATCTTACTCCCCAATTACTGACTGGAAAACAGAAATTACTCCTCTCAGCTGGCTATGCAGCAAACTTTGTACAGACTCAATCACAGTAATATTGTTGGGCTTCATTTATGTCTTCTCCAATGCTGCTAACATTTGGTGTATTTATCTCAGAGGCATAATAACCAGACAGTGGGGTTAAACGCCACTGTGAACGGAGATGAAGTCTGAGCTACAAAGTGGTTCTAATGTACAAAATGGAAAAATCCCTTTTGCTTTATTCCCCAAAGGCAACAGTATGTACTTATTGCATTATTTCACCATGATCCATCACTCATTAACTCAGCAAAAGTCCATTTCTGAGCAATATTTAGGTTTTATTTTCATTTAGAAATAAGTAAACCAGATAGTCCTGTTAAAATGTTGTGAAGAGAACTGACTCACGGAATTATTGCACAAATTACTAAGAAGTATTTACTTAAATATATCTAAT
>VYZQ01057535.1:23603-36900 GCA_013400655.1 Mystacornis crossleyi
CATTTATTCAAAACAGTTTAAAAGAAGGTGGAAGGGATGATTCATAAAGGATTTGCTTTGCCTTTCTAATTGAAAATTTCAATACAGTTAATACTTTTCACTTCTTGTCCACTCCACTCTTATTTATTGTGCCTCTGACACCTTCCATTATCCTTCCCCTGACTTGTTGTTTTAGATGAAACAGTTTTACTGTTTTAACACTGAAAATTACATTATTTCTGTGCTATCAGTGGCAACTTCCTCTGCCTTCATATATACAAATTAAAGAGTGGATTATCATTAATTATGCACTACAATTTTTCCTGGCAACAGTCTGAAAGTGACAAAACATTTGCTTTTGTCATAATTCTGTTAAGTGAACCCAAATTGAGCTGCTGAAATTTATGACATTTAACTGTGTTTTTAATTTGCAACACAGGGTCAGGATCATGACAGTGATTTTATTTTATTTTGCACTTTATTTTCAGCGATCCTTGTAAGGATGTTAATTAAATTGTTTGAACTAAACGGTTTTTATCATTCCAACAACCTATATTTATTGCATATTAAGGAGAAATTTCTTGTTAACATTACTAAATTCTCTAACGGATCAGTTTAATAATGGAAAAAGCTCTATGCTAGGAGAGACAACTGCTTCAACCGGAATGATAATGAGTCAACTTTTCCTTAGAAAATAAAATTAAATTTACAGCACATTCAAACAATAGTTAAGGGAAATATCTAAGTATTTGGAATATTCCCATATGCATATCAGCTCTGGACATGGAAAATACTTTTCCATTTATCAAGAACACGACTGAGGATTTTCTGTCCCAAATGACATCTGTCATAAACCCTGTCCATGCTCCATATTAAGTCATAATAAGCAATTAATGAGTACAAAATTATGAAAGTAACAGTGAAAATAGTGTCTTATGGCAAGAATATGACCAGTGTGGCCAGCAGAACCTGAGAGATGAGGTCTGGTTCGGCACTCGACTGCGCTCGTGTAAAGCTTTGCTCACCTCACTGGGAGCACATTTCAGTGCCACTCGTGGGAAGACACAAACCCCAGCATAAAACGCTGCAGAAGCAGGGCCACTGAGAATGAGGACTTGCAAAATTATCCACTGTGGCATGGATAAAGAGAGGTGAAGTACAGACAGCCCTTCACCTCCCCAGGCAGCCTGAGATGGGCAGCCAGGATTTCCCACAGCATGCAGATTCCACTACAGCCTCTACATAAATATTTTTAGAAGGAGAGAAGCAAAAGCAACGGAACTTTTAACCTGTTTCCCATGTTCACTCTTACGCTAGCATGAGTTTTGGGTGCACTGACAAACGTTAGGTTAAGAAAACTTGAATTATTTATACAGACATTATACATTGTGTAGCTGTATTAATACTTATATATATTTCATCAAGGCAATTGCTGAAGTGATACTATACATATAAAAATAGGCTAAAATATACTTTTATTATTATGCATGTCTTAATATTATGACATAAACAAGAAAAATATATAATTTTAGCCAATACAAATCAACAAAAATATCAGAAATTTTCTATTTTTATAAACGACTTCATGAAATACAAGTTGGTAAATCTCATTCAGAAAAATACCAAATTCTGACAGGAAGTTACATATTATTTTTGTAGGAAAATATCTTTAGTAATTTTCTTTTAGTGTTAAGCATGTTAGTTTTTTTCTCAANTCATGTTTTCCATTTCTTTATGCAGTACTTACAGGTGTCAGAATAAAATATATTTGATATATTTTTAATTTGGCATACAAAAATCAATGAACCTCACTGGATCATTGACCTCTCACCTTGGATTCTTATTTCTGAATACTGACAAAATAAATTAAAACATTTCTGCTTGGTAAATGGTAACAGTCCTTAATAACCCTCACAATTAGGGTTGCAGCTCCTGTGCAGGAGCCATCCAGTTTCTAGAAGGGTGTTTAAAACACTCTTTGCCCTCTACATACTCCCTAGCATCTTAATTTCATATTTTCTATTGGTACTTTCAAGTTGTTCTGTCATTTTAACTTTCAGCACTTGAGGCTAGAAATAGAATAATACATTAACAAAATGCATAAGTGTTTCATGAAATGGTCAGAGGCTAGTTAATGGTCTTTGGCACAGAACACTCCTTTTTCCACTGAACTACAAAATTCTACCTAGATTCTGTTTATAGAAATGTAATGCACTTTCTCCTTTTTTTTTTTCCTCCCACAGCAATAGTAATTTTACTTTGATCTCATAGCAGCCAAACTATTAAATGTAAGCATGCTCATAAGCAAGGTACAAGGCAGGCACAGCCTATGATTTCTAGTAGAAGGTCATAACCCAGATTTTTTTTTTTAAATAACTATTACAATGAGGAACAGAGTATAGCCACAAAAGGAATAGTTATAATTTATGCCTGACTTACTTCAGCAGAATATAGTTTATTTATAAACTGCTTATGGCAAACTCTGTATGCCCCTGTTCTATGCATGTGCTGAACTGTCTTCTGGTAAATTATTTAAATTACACCTAGCAGTAATTCCTGAGGACTTTCATACTTCATTTTCTCTATTAATGTAACAGGGAAAAGCTGCTTTGCAAGGATTGCTCTAAATTCCCAGAGTGTGAGTTCCAAACTCTGTATGTGTTGCATTATGCCTGTCAAAAAACTTGTCTTCTCCTGAAATTTATTACTGAAGTCTCTCCACTAGAACTACTCATTGAAGCCTTACGGAAAGCTCATACATGATTTAAGAAGCTAACAGCACTGAAAGAAATAGGTCAGGTAAAAAACCCCTGAATTTAAGCTACCTTCACTTATTACTTATGCAAGATTATGCATAATTTAGCACACTGCTGAATATGCAAGGGCAGAATAATTGTTTACCAAAATATTTACTCTGTGTTCGTACCTGTGTTTTAGTGAGATAAGGTGATTTCTCAGCCCTTGCTAATCACTTTAGAATTAGAAAAGGATTAAATAAGTTTTTGATTATGCTGATAACTGCATGACATTATATGTAAACAAAACTCATGTTTAACAACATTTTTAAAGAAGATACCTCGTACATTAGACGTATCAGGTTGTTGAGAGTGGGAAGTTTAACCTTTTTAAGAGGACTACTTCCCTTTTGTATTATCTGTTTGATCCCTTCACAAACACAGGTGGGAAGGAATATAACAAGGACTGTAACGTCCCAGTCCTACCAGCAAGCACCCCCACCAAGAGCGCTCTCCTGATTTTCTATAAACCAGATGAGAATTCAATGAAATTTCGTGGGGGGATAGTTTTCAAAACCGAAGCATACAGTAAAGTGTAGCTCCTGCTTTAACTTGACACAAAAGTGTTTAACAACTCACTGTTAAAAGAGCCCTTGAAAACAAACCTGTTTAAAAAAAATGCAACCTTTAGCTTTATGCTTCAGAAAAAAAACTGTGTTTCTAAAAAATAATGTAGAGTATGTGAATATGGATGATCTTGACAAAAGTGATAGCTTATTAAAGGCTCTATACAACTTCCCTTCATGTTAAAATAAGATTAGAAAGACACTCATGTGAAAATGATTATTTTATTTGTAATGTGTGTTGCAAATGTAATAGCTTTGTAGTTTTAAATTTGAGGAAGCATTACAAATATATGCTTTCAGCCCAGAAAGCCAATCATATCCTGGGCTGCACCTAAAGCAATGTGGCCAGCATGGAGCGGGAGGGGATTCTGCTCCTCTACTCCACCGAGACCCCACCTCCAGTACTGTGTCTGGCTTTGGGGTCTCCAGCACAGCAAAGACTTGGATCTGTTTGAGAGAGTCCAGAGCAGGGCCACAAAGATGATCACAGGGCTGGAGCACCTCTCCTATGAAAAAAGGCTGAGAGAGCTGAGCCTCTTTAGCCTGAAAAAGAGAAGGCTTTGGGGTGCCCAAATTGCAACTTCCAGTAGCTGAAGGGAGCCCACAAGAAAGCTGGAGAGGGACTTTTTACAAGGGTGTGTAGTGAGAAAGTAGGGGAGGAATGAAATCAAACTGAAAGAGGGCAAGTTGAGATTAGATATAAGGAAGAAATTCTTCACTATGAGGGTGGCGAGGCACCAGAAGAGGTTGCCCAGAGAAGTTGTGGATACTCTGTCCCTGGAAGTGTTTAATGTCAGGTTGAATGGGAATTTGAGCAACTTGGTCTAGTAGAAGGTGTCCCTGCCCATGGCAGAGAGTGTTGGAACTAGATAATCTTTTGGGTCTCTTTTGACCCAAACCATTCTATGATTCTATTAATTCTGTTCACACATTTAACTCTTCATCATTACTTTTCTAATAACAGACATTATTATACATGTCATCTTTAATCACAGATAGGAGTCTCCCACCTACCAAACTCGTGACACCAAGAGTACAGTTTGGAAAATTATGCTCTTCTGTGATCAGAGAGCAAAATTGCAAAAAATTCAGCAAACACGTCGAATGAACATCAATAAAGAGGATTTCCACTCAAGAACGATTCCCATTATAGGATATATTTTATACTATACAGAAACAGACATTTTTGTTTATAGGAGAATGAATAACTAGATCCACTCTGTGTATTCCAGGCTACTTGTTTCTTCAGTGTAGCATAGCTTTATGTTAAAATTAACTTGAAAAGCTAAAGGCAAACCACAGGATTTCTCACTTCAAACAATCTTCTTTTTAAGACTGTTCCATAAAGGAACATTAGACTTGCTTAAATCTTTGCATTTGCTACTTAAAAGCTTCAAAATAATTTGTCCCACATAAAAAGCTAAAAGAGAAGACCTTTTCTGGATTTAAGCATCAGAAAATAACTCTAAGCCAAATAAATCTTATAGTGAAAGCCAGTAAACATACTCACCTCATGCCTGTCTGCAGTCAGAAAGCCTATTCATGATTAGTCCCTTTAAATTCTTCAGAGATGAGTTACACATGTAGGATAACTTTCATTACTGTACTACTACTGTTAGTATTTGAAATTAAAATCTATGCAGGACTGTCAATGCAATTAGGAAAGTTTTTTTTTTTTCCACTTTGACTAGAAAGAAGACTGTTTCCTTAATAGTGTCTCAAAGTCAGACCTGATGACAGCAAGAAATTTTGCACGTTAGAGATTGAACCAAATATGTATTTTGAGGCTGAAAGTCAGCAAAAGAAATGGAGCCTCAAAAGAACAGAAACATTGCTTTGAGCCACAGTAGATAAAAACAGTCTAGGTGAAAGGCAAAATCCATCTCACCAATTGAGAATTTGGCAAGAATTCTCCCTTTCCTTAGGTTGTCTTATTTTTGTTGTGTCTTAGATTAAATTGTGGAGGAAAGACTATCTTCACCCTTAACTCTGAGGTGACCTGCAAAGAATAAAAATCAAAAATCCCTCATCATCTTACTTATGAAAAATTTCACTGCAATTAACTTTGATTATTCATCCCAGACACTCACATCAAATGCATTTGTATTTCTTCTTGTACTCTTCACAGTTTTACTCTGCTCTGTCATTCAGCTTTTCTTTCCTCAGATGTACACAAGACCTATCTGTAATACTTGGTTGGATCATAAGCTTTTCAAGTTCGTTCATCTTCAAAACAATGCTTGGGCATACATCTATCTTACTTGCTCTACCAGCGCTTGTAAAGCATTCAAAGAGGGTCTGAAGGGAACAACCAGCCTTACCAGCAAAAAAGAACTGTCACTGGCATAACTCTATGGCTTCTTCTGAGGACTGGTCATTCAAGTACTGCTCATCATCATATGGACACTCGTTGAAAGAGCAGAGCTGAAATTCTTGGTGTCTTCTTAGTGTGAGATCAGGGACTATAAATTAGCATTTGGACTTTATCATATATGAAGATTTCTAGTGACTATAAATGTCTATACATTATGAAGCTATTTCATTTTAAATCACCCAGCTGAGAGGCTGAGAAGTCTTCTTAGAGTTTTCAAAGGGAGAAAAAAACATCAACTTTAAATAGCATGTCCTGGGGCTGAGGAGGATAAGATTAATAAAACCTTAAACACTCTTGCAATAATAGTGATTCAGTTGGTGCAAAACTGCATGAGCAGTGTCAGCTTGTGTCAGTTCTGGTCTGCTGAAGAAAGAGTGGGAGAACAAAATTTACAACAGCCTGAGACAGACTGTGGTAGCAATTACTTTTCTTACAGTGCATGACTAGCAAACAGGGCTAGAAGATACTTGTCCCTATCCCCACCCCAATTCAAAACGTGAGTCAAAGGCCTTTAAGATACCTTGCGCTCAAATTCCTGGACTTCGAAGCTGGATACACGAGAGCTGCCTTCAACATCTGGTTTGGTTGCAGGAGCAATCTCACTTTCTCACTCCAGAGAGAGAGTTTGCTGGGGCAGACTAAACATGATCAGTGTGTGTCCAAGGAGCAACAAAGCTGGTGAACAGTCTAGTGAACAACTGTTTTGAGAAGCAGCTGAGGGAGCTGAGGTTGTTAAGCCTGGAGAGAAGGAGGGTCAGAGGGGAATCTTATTCTGAAAGGAGGTTGAGATGGGGCGGGGGTTGGTCTCTTATCCTGAGTAACCAGTGATAGGACAAGAGGAAATGGCCTCAAGCTGCATCGGGGGAGGTTTAGACTGGATGTTGGGAAATACTTCTTCTACCAAAAGGATTGTCAAGCATTGGAAGAGGCTGGCCAGGGAAGTGGTGGAGTCACCATCACTGGAGGTATTTAAAAGATGTGTAGACATGACATTTAGGGACAGGGCTTAGTTAACTGTTGGACTTGATGATTCTCAAGGTCTTTTCCAACCTAAATGATTCTAAAAGTGTGCTGGGAAGCTTGGGGGTTGGGAGGGAAGTATGGTATAAACCTTGTCTCATTGTCAGCATGTACTTTTAGGAGTTCATGAGAGAGCTCAAGTGCTCCTGCACACACAACAGTCCATTGAAGAGGATGTTTCACCCCTCACTTGGGTCCTGCCAGGAGATCCTGTGCTTGTTGAGTGTTCAGACATTGGAGGGACCTGTACGGAGGGTGAAGGCCATTGCAGGACATAGCCTTCAGCTGGCTGGGCTATTGGGCCCAGTAACAGGTGGTGTAGGCAGCAACATGAATAATCCTGAGTCACAGAATCACAGTGGAAGGGACCCATGAAGATCATTCAGTCCAACTCCTGGCCTTGCACAGGACACCTCAAGAGTCACAACGTGTGCCAAAGGTGTTGTCCAAATGCTTCTTGAACTGTCAGGCTGGTGTTGTGACCACTTCCTCAGGGAGCCTGTTCCAGTGCCCAGCCACCCCGTGGGTGAAAAATTAGAATTTTTCTAATATCCAACCTAAACCTCCCCTGACACAAATTCAGGCCATTTCCTTGTGTCCTGTCACTGGTCACCACAGAGAAGAGATCACTGCCTGCCCCTCCTCTTCCCCTTATGAGGAAGTTGTAACTGCAATGAGATCTTCCCTCAGTCTCCTTTTCTCCTGTTCTGAGCATTAAATAGTTAGTTTTCATGTATGTTATATAAAGTATGCACTTACTCCAATCCTTATCTTTGAAATCAGAGCTCTTGAGCACTGTATGCAAACACAAGCATATACATCCCATCTGCAACCTTGTGTGAACATTTTGGGTTTGTTTGGCATTGTATTAATTTCAATATGTATTGAGGACTGGCCTTTATTATGTTTATCATGTTTAGACTTTCACATCGTTCCTTATTTTTAACCTTCCCTGGAGTAGATCAAAGTATTTAACACTCCAGGTGCTGCATAAATTTTCTGGAGTCCTATTCAAAAGAATAGATTATGAAGTGCACTGCAACACAAGTTCACACTTAAGTATTGCTGGTTCTGCTTCTATCCCTGGGAAATTATGAAGTAACTATGTAATCTCTGTGCAATATTACCACAATCCTCCAGGAGCAGTGATTCTACCAGACAACATTTTTGAGGAAAAACGTGCAGCCTTATTGCTCTTTATATATATATATATATCTGTAAAACCAAAGGTTACCAGAACACAAATGCAATAAACAAAAAGCCAGAGTATTTATCACTGGTGGGCACTAAGCAGTAGACTATGCTATTCCCCTCTTCCCTAAAACAGTGATTAATTAACGAAGCTGTTGCTTTCACAGGGATATAGTTGTTGGGAAAAGAAAAAGTCCCTTTTCTAGCACTTATCAGGGCTAGGGGGAGGAAGTAAGGCATAAAGATAACAGTTTGCATGTTGCCTGTGTACTATTCAGTTTTGCTTCATTGTATTGTAAATCATAAAAATCACAATGGTTTCTCCTGATTGGAAGGATTGGCTGCTATATAAAAGGACCCATAAATCAAAGCAGTGTGATCTCTTGGGTATAACTGTGCTTTCTGGATCAAATCCACTTAGAAAGGAGAGAAAAAATGCTTTTTAAAAATTGCTAGAAATTAAGCATATTTGCCCCTTGATTCTCAGCGAAGACAGAATATAATCATTATAAAAAAGCTTAATTTTGTCTTTCAAGCAGTGCTGCACTCAAAATGGAATTGCTTTATAAAATAGAGACATTGGTTAGACTGTTGACCCTGTGGTGCTAAAGAAGGCCATATTACCTTCCACATCATACTGATGTCTGAATTTCCAAGTTAGATTGCCAGCAGTGGCCCCCTCAGCTTTTCACTTTGGTCACTGGTTCAATCCATTTCAGAGACTATCAGTGACCTGGCTTAAGTACGCAAGAAGTCTTGTACATAGTTAAAGAACATTGAAGGCAAAGCGTAGTGTGTATGTGCACAGTTCTTTTACCATTCTTCTCATTTTCCTCTGTTCATCTGATTATGTTATTAGTTATTCTTGCCTTACAACAGTTCTAGCACTGTATTAACCTACACCTGTGTAGGTGTTCATCCACTGTAATGGAAAGAGACGCACAGGACAGAGAAAGGATGAGAAAAAGGAGGCTTTATTTTTGTTGTGAAATAGAATTTGTTGTGATTGTTTTCTCTCTCTTTTTTTTTTTCTTTTTTTTTTTTTTTTTTTTTTTTTTTTGGTAGATATAGCATTATTCTTTGGGTAGCATAAATCCTGATATTTAAGGACATGATTTTTGTAACAACAGCTTTGGAAAAAATATGATTGAATCACAGAAAATTTGGATATAGTCATAGATGTCATAAAACTAGTGACTTCCATAATTTTTGTTACTCATGAAAAATTCATATACAAGTAATAATTATTCTGCTTCATCCACCTTTTGCTTCCATATGTTTAGCATAGTTATATGTTGATGGTAGTTCTATATACTGACTTTCTGAGTTCTTGTAAAGCAAAAATCTACTGAAATTAAGAAACACAAAACTTCTTTTTCAATTCTTTGAGATAGCATAAAGATTTTCCATTATTATCTCCTTCTCAAAAACACTTATTCACAAAGGTTCATATTCTTTAACAAGCAAGCCTTGTTAACTTCTGTGATTATATTTTAACTGCTTGTCACAGCCAGTGGGGGTTATTTCGGTAACTCAAGAATGTTACAGCAAAAACAAGAACTTTACGACATTTTCTGATGTAAATGATAAGAAGGACGATAAAATACTAGAAATACAGTATCTGTATCGCATTCTTATATGGCTAAAATCCTCAGGATGGAATTTACACACTAAGATTGTATTTCGTATATACATACATAACTGCCTAGGTCTCTTTTTTCCAACTTGGATGATTTTATTTGTAAAAGAAAACGTTCTTAGATTCTAAAAGCCTCAAATTTTTGTAACATTTATACAACAGTACTTCTGTCACTTCTATACTGACACAAATTGTCAGAATATCTGCAAATTATCTAGATAAAAATGAATTGTGATCTTCAAGACAATGCTTAGAATTCTGATGATCCCTACCTGCTCTTCAACTGGTGTACCCACCATGATGTATAAGGACAAAAACACTTCAGAAAGAGAGTGCAGGATCATGAAGAAGTAGAAATGATAGTTATTTGTTAGAGCATATTTACTGAAGTCAGATATATAGATTTGTTATATTTGTGGAGTCTCAGAGGAAACAAAATTAGCTGATGAATGAGTGCTCCTTTTTACATCTGTAATTTGTTTTTCAAGGAAGTTTTTTGTCATTTTTTAAGAAGATCTCAACATACTGCACTCCTCCTGAATGTCGGCATCAGACTTCTAAATATATTTTGCTCTTGGCTTGCTGTACACAGTCTGCTAGCCCCTAACGTGTATTTCTGCCAGTATTTTTTTAATTATTATTTCTTAATATATGCCGGTTTTTCTATATATTGCCCTCTATACAATAGAAAATGTTTTTGTTGTTTTTTTTTTTTTTAATAACGACCTTCCCAAAGCTTCTTGGACTTCTGAAACTTATAGAGCAAGACAATGCATACTAAATATACCATTTCTACCAAAATTAACATGAATCCTCCCTTATATCATTGACTTCCAGCTCTATATTGAAGATTGCAACAATATTTTCATTTTTTGTTTTCTTTTTTTGAAAGACTTAGCACACAAATTACATTAAATCTGTCTAAAATCTGTCTAAAATCTCCAGTTTTCAGAAGTTCCATTTTCAGAATTAATTAAGTAACTTTTGCCATAAACATTAGTTGCCCTAGCCAGTTACCAAAGTTACCCGCGTATTCAGGACCCAAATGACCTGAGAACATGAGTAGTTGTTACACAGGTTTCTGAAAATCCAAGCTTATTTTACCCATGTTCTTCCCATAACTAAAAAGCAAGCCCACATGGTAGGAAAACATCAACTAACACAAATTGAACTGGATTGAGCCTAAAAGGAAAATTAATAATTCATTGTGGAAATAAACTCCTCCTTCACCCTTAAACTAAAATTACTATTTAGCTCTTGGGTCCCCAAATTTAAGCATCCGAGTGATCCAGCACTTTGGTTCTCCCACTTATTGTCTGGATAAGTCTTTGTTATCGTTGATGATGCCAAAACATGGGGTATTTTTTTTATTTCAAAAGTTTGGTTTTAAAAATAGTATGATAAAAGTAAAACCTAGATATCCAGATACATTACTTTTAAACAGCATCAGTTAAAGCATGTGGGGTGCTTTAAATATTTGGCATTCAAATCAAGGAAAGAGAGTTTAAATCAGTTAGAATGTTACAAATGATTAATGCTTGTTCTTTCTGACTTTCTGGAATAGGATGTTGAAGAACAGACTTTCATCCAGAATATATCTAATTTGTTCTCTGAAAAAAAAAAACAAAAAACCTCAGAAAACATGATTGCAGAGCACCATGTCTACTAAGAGAGTATGTGAGAGTGCTTACCTCCACATGAGGGGTTAGCTCATGGTAGTATCACACACAAGATGCACAGTCAGGAAGAAGTTGTGATGATTGTTCCCACATCCTTGAACAAAAATCCCTACTACTTCAAGAAATGTTACATTACAAGCTTACAGAAGATACAAAGAATACACCTGGGCAGTTTGCAGTCCTGCCTTTATCTTTGAAAGGGGACACAACTGGGACTTTTTTGGTTAACGAGTGCTGCTGGTGAGTGATTGAAATTGGCTCAGCAAGCTCTTTCACCAGCTTTCTCATTATTCTTGGGTGCATCCCATCTGGGCCCATAGATTTGTGGGTGTCTAATTGGCATAGCTGGTCTCTAACCATTTCTTCCTGTGTTATGGGGGCTTCACTCAGCTGCCCATTACTAACTTCCAGCTCTGGGAGCTGGGTATCTTGAGGACAACTGGTTCTGGTATTAAAGACTGAGGCAATGAAAGCATTAAACTCCTCAGCCTTTTTCTCATCCCCTGAAACTATGCTACCCCCTGCATCCAGCAAAGGATGAAGCCTCTTCTTAGCCCTCCTTTTGTTGCCAATCTATTTATAGAAACTCTTTTTGTTGTCTTTAATTGTAGCTGCCAAATTAAGTTCCAGGTTGGCCCTTCT
Source organism: Mystacornis crossleyi (assembly GCA_013400655.1). Lineage (NCBI taxonomy): Eukaryota > Metazoa > Chordata > Aves > Passeriformes > Timaliidae > Mystacornis > Mystacornis crossleyi. The sequence goes on from VYZQ01057535.1 coordinate 35,489, forward strand.
GATTTTTTTCCCCTGCCTAACATTACAACATCCCTGTAGTTCCCCCAAGCTACCTGCCCCTCCTTCCAGAGATGATACAGTCTTTTTTTCCCCAAGTTCCAGCCTAAGTTTTCTCTTTAACCAGGTGATTCTTTTTCACTGCTGGCTTGTCTTGTGACACGTGGGGACAGCCTCATCCTGTATCCTTAAGATTTCCTTTTAAATCACCTCCAGCCTTCCTGGACTCCTTCGCCCTCCAGGACTGACTCCCAAGGGACTCTGTCAATCAATCTCCTCAGCAGGCCAAAGTCTATTTGCTGGAAGTCCGAAGTTGCACTTCTGCTGGCACCCCTTCTAACTTCACCCGGTATTGAAAACTGAATCATTTGTGATCACTGTGCCCAAGACAGCCTCCAACATCACCCACAAGTCCTCTCTGTTCACAAACAAGAGGTCTAGCAGGGCACCACCCCTGATAGGCTCACTCACTGGCTATCAGGCATTATCTTCCACACACTCTATGAACCTCCTAGAATGCCTCCTCTCTGCTGTAGAATGCACCTTCTGCCTGTGCACCTTGGTTAAGTGGTCTGTGATAGTTTCCTACCAGGACATCCAACCTGCTGACCTTCCCCCTCATCTTTACCCACAGGCACTAAACCTTGTCATCATCATAATTTGATTTCAATACGATCAAATGTAAAGAGCTTCCCCACTGCCTCTCCTGCTCCACCTATCTCTTCTAAAAAGCTTGTAGCCATCCATTGCAGCACTCCAGTTGTGAGAGTCATTCCACCACACTTCCGTGACTGTGACATCTTAGCCTCCCTGTTGCACATTGGCTTCCAGCTCCTCATGTTTTTTGACCGTACTGCTCGCATTGGTGCACTGGACACAGGCCAGCCACATTTAGGCTCATCTCTAGTGGGCCTGGCTGTATCCCCTTCAAACTTAATTTAAAGCCCTCTCAATCAGCCCCACCAGCTCAGGGATCATAACCCTTTTACTTTTCTGAGACTGGTAGACCCAATTTGTCATCAGCAGGCCTTGATCCCTGTAAACTGCCCCATGGCCAACCACCCCCCCCCCCAAACTTCCAGCTCTAGCACCAGCCTCTTAGCCATGTACTAATCATTACTGTATTCGTCGCTGGTACTGAAAGAATAGAGAGTACAATCTGTGCACCTACTCTGTTGCAGTACCCCAGCTTGGGGGCAAGCTGGGGGATGGCTGGAATCATTTAGAGGGTGCTTCTGTTATAATTTAAGTTGTTCCTTTGAGTTTTGTGTTAGCCCACTTCATAGTTATAAGTTGTATTTCTGTACCCCTGTTACTCTGGCTACCCCTTCCCTTGAGTTGCGTTCCTCCTCTAAGTTGGCCAAACCCCTTCCCCCACCTCCTAGGCGGAGACTCCCTTTCCCTCTCCACCCATC